>OMNN01091429.1:0-12595 GCA_900302755.1 Chromis chromis | reverse complement strand
GGCTGCGCCATGCCGGGCGACGTAACGGTCCTTGTTCTTGTTGTATCCATA
Organism: Chromis chromis; assembly: GCA_900302755.1. Taxonomy (NCBI): domain Eukaryota; kingdom Metazoa; phylum Chordata; class Actinopteri; family Pomacentridae; genus Chromis; species Chromis chromis. The sequence goes on along the minus strand of OMNN01091429.1, from coordinate 12,544 downwards.
TGGGCTTTTGAACTGCTTTTGGTCTGACCCGTCACCAAGGACCTGTTTGCCTTGGGAGACCCTACCAGGGGCATGAAGCCCCCGACAACATAGCTCCCGGGATCATTCGGGCACACAAACTCCCCCACCACGATAAGGTAGCAGTTACATATTTCATATGTATGGGGTAACTCTTTAAGACACACAGGAGATGGTGCAGCCCAAACCATGTACGACAAACACACTATTTGCAAATGTACACTAATTTACATATCAACCAGGCGGCAGCCCTGGACAACACAGAGGTCAGGCCTGGGAGGCAGAAGGGCTGCTTAGGCCAGTCCGCAATATGCTAGACTGATCTCAGGAACACAGTTAAAGGCCAAGGTGATACGGCCAAAGCTGTGAACAGAGTGGCCACTCAGATCAACTAGCAAACTGCTAAGCTGACCAGTGGTGTCAATGAAGGTGGACAGAGGCCAAGCCCTGCCACCCATTGATAAGTCAGACCCAGCACCCTCTCCCAAGGAGGGACTGACTGCTATATTGTAATGGATGAGACAAAAGTGGACCGAGATGACCATGTGGCTGCTGCACATATGGCAGCGAAAGAGGCTCCCCACCACAGGGCCCATGTGACAGCCAAACCACAAGGTGAGTGTTGCTCATGCCCCAGATGTGCCTGGCACACCTGGGAAACACACATCTCCTGAATGGTTTCCACAATCCAGCAGGATAGCTGAGAATTTGACTGCCCAATTTGCTGAAGCCAAAGCAAACAAAGACTGTTCAGTCTTCATGACAGACTATCTGCACTGGATGTGCTCTGCAAAAGCCCAGACAAGACACGGCTAAAACTGGTGCTGGTCTTCCTAGCTAGTGACTACAGCTCAACTGACTGAGACAGGTGGAATTCAGATTTCAGAAATCGATGATGCCATTAAGAGAGTATAAGCATTCCTTTCAGTGTTATCTGTTGAACTAATTGAACATGTTGGCTAATTAGTTGCATGAAGGCCAGAAGGCATGAAGGCCTTCTGGCCTTCATGCCAGGTTGGGACGAAGGACCATACCTGACCAAACCCTCAGGAAGAATCCACATCAGTCGCCATTGGCCTCACAGAGGTTGCAGCCAACAGAAATGCGGTTCTGAAGAGAACCCATTTCAGATGCACATCATGGACTATGCCCAAGACCCAATGAGGAACCGGGATCCAATCCTGTGTCAGCACTACACCTTGCAGGGTAGCGGGCAGACTTCCCTGTCTCCGGCTAAGACAGTACGAACAGCAGGAGTCCCTAGGCTGCTGAGTAGAGATCCATCTGGTAGAGACTATACCAAGTGGTAAATACCCCCCTAACCATACAGGTCGGCAGCCATTGTGGACGCCGACCTGACCTGTTAGGTAGTTCTCACCACAGGCCTCAACGAGCCCACAGGCAGCGACAATGTGCTGACTCTCTGGAAGTGAACAAGTTGAACCTTTGCCTTGACAAAGCGACATCAAGTAAGTAAGTAAGTAAGTAAGTAAGTAAAATGTATTTATAAAACGCTTTTCACATAGAAAAGTCACAAAGTGCTGTGCAACAGCGATAAAATACAAACACAAAGACAATAAAAAGACTAGACAAGTCTCCTTAACCCCCTGAAGACGGAGTTGCTACTCCCTTGGGAGTGGAGTCTGTCTTACCATGACTTCTGCTGCTGTTTTCAAAGTTTCCGTCACATGTGTGACTGAGTAAGCAGAAGAGGGGTGAACACTCTGCCACAGTGTGGTTGTCAGTCTGCCTATTGATCGGCGCTGCAGTCTCTGTGCCAGCTTTCCTGGCAATGATGTGGTGACCTTACAACCTTGGTAGAAACTGCCATAGAGGACGGAACTCTATGCTGCAGGATGTCACACACTGGGTCACTAGGCAGCAAATCCAGAGCCAGTTGACCCCACAGACTGTAAGTTCAGCAGACATCTTTGAACAAGCTGCATACACAGGAGGGGGAGAGAGCTGTTTTGCATCATAGCTGCCATTAGGCCCTTGAGTAAAGACAGAGACCCTAGTTGGCTAAGGATGTAGCCAGAAGATACTAAGGCAGAATTAGAAGGTCTGCCCCCTTTCCAGAGCCAGGGAACCAGTTGCCCTCCTAAAGTTCAGAACCAAGCTCAGAAATGTTGATGCCTGTTGCTTGCCACAGACCAACTATATAATATCATACCCCGAGCCTTGCATATGTCCGAAGAGGATAGCCATATGACAGTGACTTAACTCCTCTGATCCCATGCAGATCAGCTGAGGGAGGGGGTAGACGCCTGCTGTCTGCTGTCCCAGTCTGTACTTGTCATGGACTACCGCTGAGAGCGGCTATCGCAAGCAACATGCTCCAGGGGTGTTCATGTAGAGTGATGCTGGCTCAGCTGGAGAAATATTCCTGCACCTGGGGCCTCATGTACAAAGACTTGCGTGGATTTCCTACTAAAACATGGTGTACGCTCAAATCCAGAAAACGTCGCACGCACAAAAAAATTCAGATGTTCGAATCTGTGCGTGCGAATGAATCCAAGCACTTTTCCTTTCAATGTACATGATCAGATGTGAATGAAACTTCATATGGTAGATGACAGGCTATCCCTCAACACTTGGGCGTGGCCAAATAGCTCCACAGCCCCCCCTAGGAATTTTCACAAGTTCCTATAAAATCACTGGATTGTCCTACAAACATGAAATCCGGTACACAGGTACAGCAGGCTGAGACTAACAGATTTATGAACTTGGACTTTCCCAACGGCTCCAGAGTGCCCCCTAGAAATATTCAAATACTCATATAAAATCACTGCTTCATCGTACAAACATGAAATTTGGTACACATGTAGAGCAGGCAAAGATGAACAGATTTAAGTACATGGAAATTGAAAATGGCTCCACAGAACAGAACAGAACCAGGCTCAGGGAGGGCGGCCATCTGCCTCGACCGGTTGGGTTTTCTTCTTCTTACTCGGGTTCTTGGGCAGAAGCGCGAGGTTGGAGCCTTCCATGGTGCAGCGGACGAAATAGTCGTCGATAAAGTGCTCAAGATCCTGCACTGTGAGTGATACAGTATAAAGACTTGCGGCAACTTAATTAGGATGTTTTATGTAATAAATAAATCCGAAAGCGGCAATTTGTTAAGTTCTGATCTAGCAGCTAGAGGCCGCCATGTTGAATCTCGGTAATCTCACCGACTCTCGTGATGCTGTACATGCTGTTTCTCTCCGCATGCCTCACTCCCCAAACTTTCTGCTCTCTCTTAGCAACCATATAATTTCTTGATTGGCTAATGTGGTGCACTTTGACCAATAGAGAAGGAGTGTTTTTCTTTTTTTTTCTTTTCTTGCCAGCACTTTTGGCTTGTGAGCACTCATCACAGAATCACCCGTTTTTACTATTTCATCCGCACCAAACGCGACAACATTCAGGAAAAAGCATAGCGTTTATTATTTATCATAACTCTGGTTTTACTTGGCCTATCAACACAATTCAAAAACTGGTAAATAGTTTGAAATCCACACTTTAAACCCAACTTCTACACATGATTCCTACTAGACCACTCTACTCTCTGTAGAGCTCAGCAGGGGGGATGGTAGGGGGGAGGTGCGTGTCTATTTTTTCTTGAGTTTCCTGTCCTACTGGGAATAGTGTATTGAAGGAGTGCTTTTCCTTTTGTATCCGTGTGTGTATCTGTTCAATCTTGTTTACTGTCATCCTTTCCTTCATTAGGTCCTTACGTGCTTTATTACCTCCGGCAAAGCGGAGGTTATGTTTTTGGCGGCGTCTGTCTGTCTGTCTGTCTGTCTGTCTGTTTGTTTGTTAGCAAGATAACTTGGAAAATTATGAACGGATTTTGATGACATTTTCAGGAAATGTTGATAATGGGCCAAGGAACAGGTGATTAAATTTAGGTGAACTGGACTCTTATGGCAGAGAAAGAAAATTGGTTAAGGGGATTCAATGTCCTGTCTTCATTCCTGCAATTAGCACTCACACAACCACTCATAGCATGGCTCATCTGCAGTATGTTTTTGTGTTTTAGAAATGAGGAATCAGTAACTCTATTAAAAACAATAATCATTCAGTGGCCCAGTTAGCAGTTAGAAAATTATTATTTAAAGGAGATTTTTGATGGGCATGATTTATTGTACACACAGAATAGCCTGAAATAGCAATTTAACAGGAAAATACATAAAAACATCAGTGACAAAACCAATGACTCAAATTCTACGATGTAACAGTGTAATGGATTACATCGACATAGTAAATGATCATATGCAGCAAACATGGGGCTTTAAGAGTATGAATAAATATGGGAACTGATCATTGCACCTTTTGGTAAAGAACCATTTGCCCTAATGAAATCCCCAGTCACCTTTCTGGGGACTCTGTCTGCCCACTACCCCCTTTCTCAGTGACAGGCAATGTTAGATGAGCACTGAACACAGCTGTGACAACCATTTATATGTGATTAATGTAAAAGCCATAGCCCGGTGTGGGTGACTACAGGTGACATCAAACCCATGCAAATCACAGCAATTAGTCTAGGACTGACAAGTTTGCTATAAATATGCAATCTATTTTCCAATGAGGCAAAAGATTGTGTTTTCAAATGGTCAGAATGCAGATGCTGCATTATTATTATATTCTTTCTAATACTATATTATCATAATGATATGAAATACCCAGTTTCAGTTATTTTGTCCTAATCCTACTTCACTGAAAATTCCTGCACTTATGTTTAGGAGTATTAATCAGACACTTGTAACCTATTTAGAGAATAAAACCTTTTAAACTTGATTTTCTGATTTCTTGTGTCAGTCATAAACATTTGCAGAGTATGAATTTCTGGAGCTTTTAACTTTCATGTGGACATTAAATCTAATGCCAGTGCTGCTGAATTTCTTGGTACTATGGATTCCTTTAACTTCATGTTCATGTTGCCAGTCCAACTCACAAAGCTGTGGCCAACTTGTGTACACTTAGTATTTTTTTTTTTTTTTTTTTTTTTTTTTTTTTAAACCCCCCCCCCACCCCCCCTAGTGGGGACCTGTTATCACTCACTTTTTTTTTTTTTCTTTAAATTTATTTATGTTTTTAAACTTCATTTGTACACATCTTCCTTTCTGTTGTAGAAATGGAGTCCAATGGAGTCCAAAGTAAACAAGTGGTGATCACACATCACCCAAAAAGGCACACAAAAAAACAAACAAAAAAAACAAACGAAAAACAACACTCCTCCATTGTCACAAAACAAACAAAAAACAAGAACAGGAAGAGACAACACACAATAACATACAAAAAACAAAAACAAACCAAAAAACTAAAACAAAAAAATTAATTAATAAATAAATAACTAAGCGATGCCAAACAACTAATACAAGGGACCAATACACCGTAATGATGGTCAAAAACTAGCTCAACAGTAACCTATATATATATATTTTTTTTAATTTAGATAAGCAAATCTTTTCTCACCATCCCTCGGCCTCTATGATCTTTTCCCATCGTTTAATATAATCATTGTTTTTTATATATCCTTCCAAAATAAACTGTTGTTTAAGGAGACCCTTAAATCTTTGTATGTTTAAAGATTCTACTCCAGTTGCCTTAAAGATAAACTTTTTCCCTAATAATATAATTTAAATAAACACTGTTCTTCTTAAAGGTGCTATAAAATGTTAAGTAAAACATTAGTGGTTGAAGTATTTTAAACCATTAATACATAAGACAGTATGTGGCTCTAATCTATGGAAGGTGCTGTTGGACCACTGCTGTTGGCGAATGGCTGGAAGCGGGGTGAGTCTAAGATTTCGGAGACCCTTGGGCAGCCTGCTGTTGGCCAACATAGGCTATTTGTTGACACACTTTTTCTGTTACCATTTCATGACGTCTCACTTTTTCGTCTTCTCAAGCTGATCTGGTTTTTGTTTAAGGCAATTTCCTCGATTCTGTCTTTGAAGGCTTTTTGTTTCATGGAAGTTTTCTCGACGAAGCCCCTGCATCCCACTTCGACGGGGCACATGATGGTTTTCCAGTCAGCCTCCATGCAGTCTTCCGCCTGGTCTGCGTACTTGGAACCCTCCTCCCACGGGACAGTGAGCTCCACCAACAGGATGGTCTTGCGTGCCTCTGACCACATGACCAGGTCTGGCCTAAGAGATGTTTCTACAATCTCCCTGGGGAATTGGAGCTGCCTCCCCAGGTCGACCCTCATGGTCCACTCACGACTACCGGGTGAGAGGACTCTTGATGTTACTCTCTGGCGAGGGGGGTTGACGTTCTCTCCGGCCCTTGCAAACATCTTGGCAGCCTGCTCTTTTTATACACGGATATGTCGTTAAATCTCTGTCTTTGTTCTGGTCTCTTGCTGAACATTATTGACCTGCGTTTTTCCATCCACTCTTTATTTGCACAGTGATTTCTTGCTGATTTTTCTATTCTCTCCCTATTGTCTTCTGTGAGAGGAGCCACAGAAGTAGAACTTTATAATAAATTTCAACCTGTGAAGCTGACAATTCTTAAGATGTGCACAAATATCTGCCTATTTTTGTTTGTGTATAAGGTTCATTAATAAAAATAAATAAATCCCCTGTTCCACCCCTCCAGTCCACCTGGTGGCGGTAACACCTCTAAGAGTCAGTGTGTCCACCACCACTAACGAAGAAGAAAGCGCGGCTCCACAGAGCAGGATGGGGCGGGCAAAGCGGACTGGCGCCGGGAGATTCGAGCCATGACCGCGGTCCAGGCTGAATTAACTACTGTGTGAAGCTGAAGTAACCGTAAGCCCTCCACAGCTGGACCCACTGGACGTGTTTGTTTTTTGTGCTGCCATGTTGTTACCCTGTGTGGTCTCTCAGAGCGGGATCAGCAGCTGTTGAAACTTCACAGGTGGGTTCACTGCGCTGTTGCTGCTAGCTCATCCGAGCACCTCACAGCTCAAGTCGGTCAACGTTAGCTAGTTGGTGTCACTACCGAGCTAACGTTTTCCTCAGAGTTTCTATAGTATTAACTTACTGAACAGTAGTTCAATATATATATCAACCCCGACCCCAACAAAAGCCTAATTCAAGACACAAATTGTGTGTTGATAGCCTCGCAACAAATGCTAGGTGTTTTAGCGCACCCGTACGTGGTTACCAGGAGATTTAATGGAGAACATTAACAGTTTTTTTTCTTTAGTTCTGTAACGTTGTTTTCATATAAGCCATATCACAGAACCAGCGACTGCCTTGACTTTCATCTCCAGCGGCTGTTGGCGTTCATTGCTTGGAGGCCTCGCAGACCTCGGGCTGTAGTTCGGTGCTTAGCCGAGGGACGCGCCACCTCGTCCGGCAGAACACTACGAGAGGTGTTGATTGTGACAGATGACAGCCGGATAGAACTAGTGAGTTATAAGGGAATTTGTTGACAGCAGACGGTTAATGACTTCCACTTTTTGAGGGGCGAGCCGAATGTTGTAGTGGTGCCAATCAGCGTTAGCTATGTGGCTAAACTTGCAGATTATGTAAGTTTAGGTTTTGTGCAGCTGGTTGGAGCAGAGTTTGACTCCACTGTAAAACCATCTACTAAGATGTATCACAAGCACTGTGAACATGTAGCTACCTTGTTGCCTGTTAAGATATTTGGTAATTATCTAAGTATAATTTGATCTTTCTTGTCCAGTGTAGAGAGATCAATTCTGAGCCCCAAGTCTCCACTGGAGTAGGCTCCTGCACCTGTAGCAATATACTTCAGGAGGGTTTTGTTTGGTGTCTTCAGCTTTATAATACAGAGTCAAGTGAAATGGAAGAGTCTGCTAAATCTGGCAGCAAGTTAGACTTGAGGAATCCTTGAAGCAGACTTGCTCCTTGTGGTTGTGGTGTATGATCAACCAGTGGAGCGTTCACGGGTGTTTTTATTGCAGGACACAAATGAGATGTTATAACTTTAGGCAGGTGTATTAAATAGCACATTCCTTAACACATTTCATAAGGTGCTGCAAATAATGCAAACAAGTATTTATAATAATACCACAACTAAAAGTGGTAAAATGCCTTAAGGGTGACTGTGGCTCAGGTGGTAGAGCGGGTTGTCTGCTGATGGCAAGGTTGGCGGTTCGATCCCCAGTTCCCCCCACATGCTGAAGTGTCCTTGGGCCCGAATGAACCCAAAGTTGCTCCCAGTGGCAGATTAGCGCCTTGCATGGCAGCTCTGTCGCCATTGGTGTGTGAATGTGTGTGTGAATGGGTGAATGAGAAACGCATTGTAAAGCGCCTTGGGTACCGCTAAGGTAGAAAAAGGCGCTACATAAGTGCAGACTATTTACTTTAATATCAGATCATGCAGACAGCCAGTCAACCATGTGAAACGTATTTTTTTTTGCAGATGGAGGCCATGGAGGTAGACTCCCCTGTGGAGCCGCATGGAGGAGCCATCAGACAGCCAGAGGTTGCAGCTGTAGCTGTAGGTCAGGCGGAGGATGTCAATGCACCACATGTCATCTCAGACTCTGGCAGCAGCACTGAAGTGGAGGAGGAAGAAGATGATGATGACAATGAAGGAGGACAGGCAGCAGCTCGGGTTCCTCCCAGGCTTCCTGCCACCTGGGCGTTTAGTCAGAGGGCGGTGGGCAGGGCTGCATCCACACCTTCAGCAGCTCAGGGGGCACCTATGCGGAGGAGGCTCAGGTACCCAAAATTGTGCAGAGAATTCTTAATTTATGCATTATGTGCATTATGTTAATACATGCTGTCTAGGATAGTGTCACAGCATTTTTTTTAAAACAGCACCAAACTTTGTCCTGTTTAAATGTGACTTCACACCCTCAGCACCCAGTACCTGTATTTAGTCAGAAACATCAGTGTTCTCCTGAGCTGTTAAACCTGTGTCTGTGCTGCAGACAGGGCCTCAGGGTGCACTACCCCAGTCAGACTGCAGCACCCTCGAGAGGCTTCCCAGATTTTCTGCTCCGAGCGCCGGCTGCCAGTGTGGCAGAGCCAGAGTCTTGGAGTACCACCGAGGGCAGTGAGTCTGAGGATGAGGCCGAGGGGGATGAAGACAGAACAGTTGCTGGCGTGGAGCCCATCAACCTTGCCCAACCTGCTGGTTCTAACCTCAACGCCGCCATCCAGCACCCTCCACCACAGGAAGCCAGTACAACCAGTGAGTCTGACCAAAACTCACCTCATGCTAAATGATCCAAACTAGTTTCTATACATCTGTGATCTTGAAAAGCAGTCTTGAGCATATTAGCTCCAATTCGGCTGGTGTATAGATTAGATTCTTAGAGTCAAGTAATTTTTCTCTGTTCAGACTCCAGTTCAGCAGCAGATGGTGAGAGGACAGAAGCTCAAAGTCAGGACGGCCAGGTAACTTACAGATCTTTTCCTTTCCTCTGCTTTCCTGCTCATTTATCATGGTTATGCCCAACATTTTAATGCACAAAACAGGGGCTTTTCTGTTTCTACATGGAGCTTTATAGCAGCTACTCTACTATTTGTACCGAGAGCTGTGTGAAAAAATGATGAAAATCTTCCGCAAAAGTATAAGGGCGTGCGCGTGACGGCCCACAGCGTTTTTCTGTTTTGCCATTTTTTGACAATTTTTCTAAAAATTACACACTTTCAAGAGCTAACTCGTCCTAGGGATTAATTCCGAGAGATCTCAAATTTAGCCAGCAAGTACAACAGACATTGGTGAGCAGAAGTTATTAAAATGCTCTGCAAAAATATAATGGCGTGACCGTGGTGGCCCTTGCCGTTTTAGTGTTTTGGCATGAAAATACCAGGAAGTGCTGTGTAACTGGGCTGTATGTGTGTATGTATGTGTGATCAGAGTCTATGCCTTGTAATAGCCATATGGCGATATCCAGTCTCAGGCCTTGTCCACACGTAGCCGGGTTTTTGTAAAAACGAATATCCTGCCCCCTCCGTCTAGAAAAAAACTTACGTACACACGACCTCGTTTTTGGAAAAAAATTCATCCACACCTAACCGCAGAAGTGCGTTTTTTTCCCGTTATTTCAGTTTATTTATCACAACGGCAAGACAGTAGACAGAACATGAGTGATTTTATAGTTTCCTTTAAGCGGTGTACAGATAATGGATGGATGGATATCTGGTGTATTATTGTGACATGCTGCTACATGGTTCAGGTTGGAACAGCTGCGGCCGACCGAGCTGCAGGTTCTGTGGCCAGAGCCGGTTACCATGGCAACGCGTCACAACGAAATAGTCCACTCAGCTGCTTCTTCAGAAAAACTTCCGATTTTAACGGTAAAAAACAACATTAACACCTCGTGGGGCATTATCCCTTACTTAACGTCGTCCTTCGCCTGTGTTCTTGAATATGGAGCAGAATCTGGGCTTGTAAAAACAAAGCAAGAAAAAAGCGCCAGGACAAGAGCAAGAAACAGCAACACAGGTCGCATATGTGACCTAAGAACATGTTTTGTCGCAGGGAGTGACATTTCGAAACGAAAAACCCCGGTTATTGACGTCCACACGCAAACGCATAAATGGAGAATTCGCAAACCTTCACTTTGGTCGGAGTTTTTCAAAAGCTTCGTTTTGATGCCGTGAATCTGCGTTTTCGTGTGGATGACAGGCCAAAATAATAGAAAAATATCTTCGTTTTGTGAGATACCCTGCTACGTGTGGACCATGAAACAGGAAGTGATGTCTAACTAATCAGTACGTGCTTCAATTGGCCTCTTCAATGCATAATCACTGTCCGGCCCTGATGTAACCTGATCCAGTCTCACTCGCCCCAAATCCGTTGTTTCACAAGACTTGTGGACTGACCAAACTTACAAGCTCATATTCAGTCATACTCATATCGTCACTCACTGGCAAGAGGACATGACATGTTTTATAAAGTAACATACTCCTCTTAGCACTTGGATGTTGTGTTACTCTTATGCTAGTTACTAAGAGAGAGTAGAGCTAAGTATCTTGACAAGAAATTAGAGCAGCTTTCATGTTTATGCCAAAAGAATCAGCAGGACACCGCAGGGAATCGAACCCCATCCCAGTAAACCGGGAGTACCATTACCAGTGCCTTTTGCTTTTTGAAGGTAAAGCAAAACCTGCATGACAACAGCATATGGATGGTGGCAATTTATATTGTTGCCAAATTAATAGTATGAACCCACTAACTCTGATGACACACTTCCGGATTGTTTCCTCCTTTGTGCACCAATGCACTCGTCGTCAAACTTGACATAAATCTTGGGCGAAAACTTTTTTGGGTCAGGGGTCTCTATGTGCGTTACTGTACCGCACACCCCATTGACAAGACCATCCATGACGTCTACATTTTTGCAGAGCATCACCCTGGCCAAATAAATGGTGATGCCCGTCCACTAACACAAGCTTGCCTGTCTTCTTGTCATTTGCAAAATCGAGGGCATCAATGACTTTATAGTCAGGACAAGTCTCAAATAACTGCGTCAAATTATGCTCATTTACCTGTTTATTGGTCGCAAATATGTGCAAAGCGGAGCTCACTTCGCCGGTTTCACAACTTTTTAATATAGCCAAATCACTGTCTAACATTGCGGTCCCTTTGGAGTGACTTCTAAGCCTGTTCAACAACGAGGCAAACACTCCATCTTTTTGCCTGACAATGGTTGTCAATTCCGCTACTCTAAAAAGCGGGAACCACAAGTTGACACCTGCATCATCAACAGACAGGGGTTTCCCTTTAACGGGCGGCAGCTGGTAAAAGTCTCCTACAGCCACAACACTCGCATTCCCAAAAGGGGAATAGTCACCACTTTGTTTGATCTGCCTCAATCTTCCATGGATGTAGGCCAATCATTTCTGATCAACCATGGAGATTTCATCAATAATCAATAGCTGCAAATCACTAAATTTAGCTCGCAAGGTGTTAAACTTTTCTTTACCCAAAGGTGTGTATGGTAAGCGTACATCTTTGCCAATACAAAAGGTGTTGTGAATAGTTGCTGCATGCAAATTATATGCAGCAATCCCTGTAGGAGCTGTCAACAAAACACAAGGAGGAGGTTATTTTTAGGGGTGGGGCGATTCGTCGACGTAATCGATTACGAAAATACGTTGACGCGTAAAACGTGCGTCGATGCGTCGCGGTGTCATGGTAACGGGAGTATATGCGGGAGTATATTCTGCCTGTAGCGCGTTTTTTCAAACATGAACGTTACTGGTGGTGACCCAAACGTAGCTGGCGCTATCCAAGAATATATGAAAATATACGTATGTATGCCCCGATAACGGCAGCTACGTTTGGGTAACTGGTAACGTTCATGTTTGAAAAAACGCGCTACAGGCAGAGTAACTTCCGGTTCAAAAGCCGAACGGCGCCGCCGTCCAATCAGCGATGTCTCCGTACTTTTCTGTATACGGAGTATAAATACTTAGACTTGCATGGCTTCATCTTTGAGACAAACTACTGGCAGGATCAACCAGGTAGCCCAGAACCGTAGGGAGGGAGGGAGAGGGGCCACCGTACTTTTTACTTGAATTGAGCAAGCTCTTGCTGTAACTTTATTTTGTAGAGATTCATGTTGCTAAACCAGATTACC
>OMNN01091355.1:0-10271 GCA_900302755.1 Chromis chromis | reverse complement strand
ATTCCGGGCAGAGGATGGTGACTACTCCTCTGTGGGATTCACACACAGTGTCGGGGCTGCTGTCGTCTGGTTCGTGGGACGATCGCTGCAGCTCCATATGCAGGCAATGCTTGCAACTTTTTAAGTTTAACTTAAGTTCCGTCCATCAAAACAAAACTTGGTATTGTCCTCCTAACTTTAATTGTTTTGTATTCTGTAAAACAACTTGGCATACTCTATTGTCACTCCGCTCCACTGAGGAGGGCTTTAACATCTGACCTGGATAGCACCGCTGGCTCTCTCACTCGTCTCCCTCCCGCGGCGTTCCATCTGTAGCTCGCTAGCTCTCTCTCCACCTGCTCCCGCTCATCCACCCGGACCTGGATGCCGAGCTCCTGTAGCATCGAGAGGGCTTCTGTAAGCGTCGGGTAGGTCTTCTCACCAGTCTCTGTGACCGTCTTTAGCCGTGCCGGGTAGAGGCACTTGGCTCTGATGTTCTTCTGCTTTAGTTGTTTGATTACATCCCGTACCTGCGCTCTCTTTTTTTGAAGCTCTGGGGAGTAATCATGATCAAAGTAAATTTGACCTGCCTTATAGAAAATCTGCCTTTGGCCCCATGCTTGTCTCAGAATAGCTTCCTTCACGGAATAGTCCATAAATTTAACAATTATGGATCTTGGACTGGCAGAGGGATTCTTCGGTTTGGCTGCCAAAGACCGGTGGGCTCTCTCTATTTGTAAACTCCCATCGGGCGTCGGCTGAAGAGCCGACTGGATCAGTTCTTTCACGAAAGCTTTAACATCTCCTCCTTCGCTTCCTTCTGGTACACCATAAATTCTCAGGTTGTTCCTTCTTGATCTGTTTTGCAGATCCTCACACCTAGCCGTTAAGTCAATTTCCCTGAGCAACAGGTACCGGAGTGCTCTCTCGTGTCTCCTGGCGGTGTCCTCCGCATTGCTAATACGGCCCTCCGCCTCCATGGTTCGTTTCTCGAGTTTTGTCATTTCACCTTTCAGTTCTTGCATGGAGTTTTCCAGCTTTGTCAGCGACATCCTGGTTTGGGTGTGACCTTCCAGGTTTTCTTTCCTTAGCTTCTCTAGCTCAGCTAATATTTTGGATTCTTGGCCCTGTGTGTTAGCTTCAGGTGCACCGCTGGAGGCTTGAATTGTTAGCTGCTTCAAATTATCGCTTTTATCCTTCTGGTTCTCCTGCTTACTTGTTCCTTTGTGTCTGGTAGACGATGCCATCCTGAATTCAGCGATTCTGCCGAGTTTTTAGTTATTTTGTTAGGTGTAAAATATTTGTACGGACGGAGCTCAACTGTTAGGCTGTCACTTCGAACATGGCGTCACCGGAAGTCTTAGTGTTATTTTTATTCAACTATTTATACACTTTTAAACTGATTTTATGCCCTGTGCTGTCATTGTCTTTTAGACAGGGCTACACATGCAAATACACTTGCTCTGTGGGCCAAATTTATTTAGTCATTAAATGAATTTTAATTTTTTAGGGGGCCAAGCCCGCGGGGCCGAGGGACGCGGATGCTAGCATCTGCGTTCCCAGGCCCAGTGGGCTGGGAACCCTATTGTAATTGTAAGGATTTTTATTAGGGCCCGAGCCCGAAAGGGCAAAGGGCAGCGATCTGCGATCGCTGGCCTTTTCCCTGAAGGGAAAGGCCCTATTCTTCCTGCTCTGTTTGGATGTTTCTTGGATCTTTGTTTATTTTTCTTACCTACTTTCCCTTAAACATGCTCAAAAACTCCCCAAATTTTGCACAAAAATCAGGCCTGTTGAAAAAATAGATAATTTACTACTTTCGTCCATAGCCACGCCCCAACGGCTCCACAGCACCCCCTACAAATAATCATATAAAATCAGTGGTTTGTTAAGTTATGAAAATCTTGTGGCTCGGTCACATGGTCTGGGCGTGGCATGGCAGCCATTTTGAGTGTTTGGCTATGAAAAATGAAATGCTCATAACTCCACTGTACATGATCAGATGTGAATGAAACTTTACATGCTTGATGACAGGCTATCCCTCAACACTTGGGCATGGCCAAACAGCTCCACAGCGCCCCCTAGGAATTTTAACAAATTCCTATGAAATCACTGGTTTCTCCTACAAGCATGAAATCTGGTACACAGGTACAGCAGGCTGAGACTAACAGATTTACATATTTGGATGTTCCCAACGGCTCCACAACGCCCCCTAGAAATATTCAAATACTCATATAAAATCACTGCTTCATCGTACAAACATAAAATTTGGGACACATGTAGAGCAGGCCAAGATGAACAGATTTTAGTACATGGATATCGCAAATGGCTCCACAGCGCCACCTACAAATGTTCAAAAACTCATAAAATCACTGGATTCTCCTTATGTGTTGAGCAGGCTGAGATGAATCGATATGTGTGCTGGCTGTTTCCTAATGGCTCCACAGCGCCACCTATACGTTTTAAAAAATTCATATAAAATCACTTCTTTCTGCTACAAGCATGAAATGTGGTACACATGTACAGCAGGCTGAGACTAACAGATGCACCACACCTCGACGTGCGCCACCTCCCGACATGCATGGGCTGCGAGGGCCCGTCAGACGCTGCTTGCAGCTTTAATTATTTTTCCGTTGGTAAAAGTGGTACTGCAGGCTAAACCGTACATGTGTAGATGTAACAATTTGGAGGGCTGGTCCAGAACCCTGCTAGTACCTCGAACGCAAAAAAAATCACATATGTCCGACAATAGGTGGCGCTATACCAAGGAAAGCGCGTTTTAGGCTATAACTCCCACACCGTATGTCGGACATTCAAAAAACACATATCCACAGATTTCCTGAATAGCACTGAATCACCTGGGCTAGGCCACGCCCATTTGCGCCTATAATTATTTTTCAGGAAATCGCGAAAACTGGAAAACTTACTTTTTCAAATTCCTCCTTGGGGTTTTGTCCAATCAGCGTGAAACTTGGCACATACAGTCTTCAGATGGACCTGATCTAAAGTTATCAAAAGAATCGTGTTCGGTCAAAATATGCGCAAATTATTAATGAGTACATTTTTCTAGCTAGCTATATAAACGCGAAATGTTGTATATCTCAGTCAACTTACATGCTAACACCACCAAATCTGAGATCCTTGGTTGGCATGTGACTGTGGGGGTATGAGCCAAATTTGGATAATGTTGTCCACTAGGGGGCGCTGCAAGTATGGGAAATTTATATCCCTGAAACGACAAGACCGATTTTTACGGAATTTGGTTGATATGATGCCTGGTCACTGCTGAGGCCATATATCGAAGTTAATCACGACTGGTCAAAGTGAGCGTGGCTTATTACAAGATAAACAACAAACATTTATTTCAGCTCAAGTATCATGCTGAGGGCCGTGAAATTTACAGGGTATATATAGAAGAGCACACAGACCACACATAAAAATAATTGTGTGTCTACTCCACTAGGTGGCGCTATAACGCATTTTGGTCTGTAACTTTCACATTTTAAATTACATCGTCATAAACTTTATATATACATGTACCCTAAATAGAGTCGCATCTTCTGACATAGGCCACGCCCACTCCCACTGCATACTTCTCTTTGTAAGTCACATCACATCAACAACCTACTTTTTCGAACTCCTCCTAGTGTTTAAGCTCCATCTGCACCAAACTTTGCACATACAATCTCCAGACTTGTCTGATCAAAGAATTTCGCTACTCCAAAAAATGTTTAAGTTATCAATACATATTTTTTTCTGCTAGCTAAAAAACACATACTGTTGCATATTTAGAAGATCACTGATAAAAATGAGTGGAAGGTCATTGATAAAAATGGAAAATAATAGAGGGGTAGGAGTGGAACCTTGAGGCACCCCTTTTTCAACTACACATTTGTCTGATTGGGAACCGTTAAAAAGAACATATTGTTGCCTATTATGAAGATATGAATTAAACCACAAAACTGCTTTAGTATTAAGACCTATTGCATAGAGTTTGTCAAGAAGCAGGTAATGGTCAACCAGCCAGACAAACAAAAATGGATACACACAACATAAAAAATAGACAAAATTACAGAAAGCCAAGCAAAGCCTGCATATTAGTGTATTAAACAAATTAATTGTTTGCCAGTTTAACTAAACAGTATTTTCTTACACAAAAGAATTATAACTCTACCACTAAACAAAACAAAATACTAATATTAATAATAGTAATAGTAAGAGAAAAGAAAACATGGTGTGCCGCCTATTCACCGTAAATTGGAGACACTTTTATTTTGAAGAGACTTTTATTTTGACACGAGGTAATGTCTGTTATAGTTCTGTTGTTTCCTGTCGGCCATCTTGTCTAAGTCTACTATGCATAGAGCTGGCCACATGTTTAAGTAGTGCACACCAAAGAGGCAATGTCATAAGTAAATTCATGTTTCATCATTATATTTAAGTTAAAGTTAAAAAGTGTGTTATTTACAGTTTAAAATGACATTTGTTAAGAGTTGTGGAAAATGTTAATTCATTTGAAACATGAGTGAAGTGTGTGCTGGCATGTTAAGTAGGGATGCTTTTTGTGTTGCAGTTTTCACTCCGCCTTGCATGGAGATGTAATGAGCCACAGTAAAAGACAGTGGAATCACTAACTACGACTCAATCTCATCTTTGTGTCAAGAGGAGTTTAGCTAGTTGTATAAGTGCAGTTGCTACACTGCATTGAGGACAACATACATGGTGAGGATTACTTTTATACCTGTTCTGTCCTCAATGCGTGCTGTGCATCTCTGACAGGCAGCTAAACGCTTCACTCCAATCAAAACTCTGCATTGTAGTTCAACAGGTTTATTGTTGAAGCAAAGTGTGAAACGACGATGCAATCTCAAACAAGATGTATACCGAAGCGGCTGGTTAAACACCGTGAGCTGCCAACTTCTCAGCTACATGACTCTGTTCTTACTTCCTCAATAAAGTTTTCAATTCAAAATTAACAAAACATACACTGTTGAACTAAAATCGACCAGTAGGTGGTGATATTGTGCTTTTCAGCTCTCTCTCTTTACAAAATACAATGAAACCAATGAAATGAATGACATGAGACACAAGAAATGATTTTTAACTTTAACATTGCACATTATGAACTAAAACAGAACAATACCTTTCAAAGTTAGGCAAACTTGGTCAATGAAAACAACTAGAAAATAACATCACAGCTTTATGACAGCTTTACAACAGTACGACAGTGTGACACACAGTTTACGGCAAACACCACGGGTAAGAAGAAGTCATACAGAAAGCAACTTGCTCCTCTCATCATGTAGCAAGTCAGCGCAATTAACTGAGACATGCTCGATGCGTATTGTCAGTAAAACAAAGAAGGAAAAGAAAGAAAAATGTCATCACCAACTATAGAGATCTCACTGGAAGGCTCCAGAGGAAAGCTTCGGCATCATCATTCAAACACACACACGTGTGTGGAACTTGACACTACTCACACAATGAATGAGGCACCATCTGGTAACCCCGTATCCAGCTCTCCTCAGTGTATCCATTTTCAAAAGTGTTTAGAAGATATAAAAAATAGGGGTGGGACTCGATTAAAAAAATTTATTGAATTAATTAGAGGCTTTGTGATTAATTAATCGCAGTTAATCGCATTTTAATCACATAACAATATTTGCCACAAGAAGCAACATTTTTCAATTTAAATGGATTTTGGTGTATGACTGAATCAAGTGATAGACACATGCATACATTTAAACAACAAAACATTGTTTATTTTGCATCAGTCTGACAATGGCATTATAAATCCTAATCGTGGCTGTATTAGCTTTCATAGAACTTTATTTAAACTCAAGCTGTTTTAATGTCTTGAAAATGTTTGTTTTACATTAAAAGTGGAATTTCAAGTACATTCAGAACAGTGGAAACCCTGGCCATTGAAAATGTGTAAAGAAAAATATCCCTGGCCAAAAATAAACAGATCTACAGTTAAGTTGCTCGTACTTAGCTGGTCGCAGATGTATTGGAATGACTCCTTGGACACATGGAAGTTTTGCAAGTTTTACAACTGTTGTGCACTGACATCCGGTACAATTGTGACGTGGATACGCGGATGTCCCGCCGATGGGCAACAGGCAACAGGCGACCTCCGCCTCGCGGACCTTATAAACATCTTTATAAAGATGTTCATCTTTCTAAAGATAAACATAGATATTATCATCAACTTATTGCGTTTGTTTAACGGCTGTGTAATCGATACAAGCGTAGACATTTTATGGTGATGCAATGGCGTGGCTCCATCTTGGCTCCTGGCCAGTGGAAAAGCAAACCGGGAGGAACGGGATTTGAACCAACTAAACACCGAACTAGCACCTGGTTCTTCTTGGTGGAAAAGCCCTACGTGTTAGTTATTAGCCTCCTAGCTCTGACGCGTCTTGTGCATCAGTGTGATTGGTGGACCAGGAACTCGTGCACTAACAAACGTTCCGTGTTGTCTGGAGCACAAACTGCGATTAAATGCGGTAATTTTTTTTGACGTGTTATTTTTGTTGTAATTAATTAATCGTAATTAACGCGTTAAAGTCCCACCCCTAATATATATATATATATAATTCTATTCTATTATTCTCATAGTTGTATTTGGCAACTCCAGAACTCTGTTCTACTTGGATTAGACAATCAAGTGGTGTTTTTGTGGTCCAACTTGTCACACCTGCTCAATCAGTTATGAAAGTTCAGCAAAAATAACCTTTTTTTCCCCATTTTTTTAAGTATTAACCTTAGCATGTTTTTGGACTTTGGGAGGACATGCAAACTCCACACAGAAAGATCCCAGGCGTCCTAACAAGGATGCGAACCAGGGATCTTCTAGCTGTGAGGCGACGGTGCTAACAACCGAGCCATGCAGCCCCATGTATATACGTGTGTTTAATAAAATATCACTAGTTGGCACCAGGATCATCTTTTCTTTTGGTAATATTTGCTCAAAGATGGCACTTTTCATGACAGCTTTACTTTTTTTCATATTTTAACTCACCCATAATAGAAAATAAATATTTTTTAAATTAACTTGTCCAATATTACAGATTCAGAATGCCAACAGTGGGTCAGCAGGCGTTGTTTTTTTAGTAAGTATTTAATATATCAAGCAAAAATTTCACAGATACCATTTTAAATATCCAGGTTTTATGATTTAAAAAAAAGTTTCAAGCTAATCACAGATGGTCAAGCAGAATGCTGCTGAGGTTTTTAGATGGAATGACCCATTATTGTTTTCTGATGTGCCACCATATGGCTACGGTTTGGTTAAGGCACAGAAAACTACTGACTTAACGTACGGAAACAAGTGTGGCTCAAAGAAAATAATCTTATTATTGGTGGTAAACAGGAAATAAATCTCCACACTGACCTTCATTATATCACCATCACAGATAAACAATAGTCATGATCCACACAGCTGCTGGAAGTCTCAGTCAGTAAACACATCACGGAGCGCATCAACTGAAGCTGATCAGTAAAGTTGTTGCCTGGAGAAATGACGGACAGGAGGCCTGGAGCTATTTTTGTACTGTCATTATTTGTCAAAACAGATACTGTTTAGTCATATAACCAAGTGTTAAATGCATTACATTCCTTACACCTCTTAATGCAAGTTTAATATGTCACAAAACCAACATGTTCAGGGTTTCCCCTTGTGTTATGGACACCTGTCGTAATGTGTGCTTCGTCATTGTGAAAACTGTTCTTGTAAGTTTGAGAATTCTTCATAGTTGTCTACATTTCTGCAATAATATGTCTGAAAAGTAGCATTTGTTTTCCACACAACTCCTACAAGCAGATAACGACAACACAGCTAAACAAATATTACACTTGGTCATTTATTGATTGAGGAAACTGATCCAATATTAAACATCTGTGAGAAACAGAAGTAAGTGAACCTCCAGGATTGGCAGTTAATTTAAAAGCTGAAATTAGAGTCAAGTGTTTTCAGTCAGTGGGATGACTGTCAGACTGTCAGACTGTGAGTGGGCGTCCAGTTTTATTTTAAAAAACAGAGATCTATCAAAGTCTGAGCTTCACAACATGTTGAGATTTCTCAGGACCTCAGAGTGTGGACTCAGTCTACAGTCAGACTGTGTTACTCTCCACAGGAGCCGTCGACCAATAAGTTCACTCCAAGAGCAAGATATGCATATGTCCACGGGTCACAAAGGAGCCCAGAGTAACTTCTAAGACACTAAAGACCTCTCAGACATGGCTGATGTTGATGTTGATGAGTTTACCATCAGGAAAACAACAGATTGTTAAAATCAGATGGAAAAGCCAGAAAGCTTTTGAAAAAATGTGGACGGATGAGACCAAAATAGAAATTTTCAGTTTAAAGGAGAAGTTTTATGTTTGGAGGAAACGAAACATCGGAACCTTCTCCCATCTGTGAGGCATGGTGGTGGTAGTATCATGGTTTGGGTCTGATCTGACTTGTATGAAAATCGTTTTACATTTTAATCATATTTATTCAGAAATATAGACAAATAAAGGGTTAACAAACTTTCAATCACCACTGTGTTCACTCCTGATTTACATATATTACAATATGCTGCAGGATGTGTCTGCAGTCTCTGGGTCTAAAAAGTGAAGCCAATGCAAAAGTGACCTAAACCTTTAATCTCGCTAACAGCCAGCAGGGGGCCGACTCCTCTGGTTGCAAAAATAGAGTCCAACTGCTAATGAGAATGAGAATATGACTGTACTTCTCATTTGATCTGTTACCAAGGTAAAGGTTTTCCTGATTAATTTATGGCCTCAGTCACAAGTTTAAAGTCTCTTTCAATACAGCATGATGATCACTTTGTAAATTATGTTCCCATTTAGGGTAAAATAAACAATAAAGCAGGTTATGTTTTAGGGTGTGCCTACCTTGTGATTGACAAGTTGCAACTGTAGTCAGATCCACACCTCGCTCGTCAAGGTGCTAATGAACAAATTACACACTTAAGGTTTAAATATGCCAGTCCACAAACAAATGGATGACGTCACGATGCCTACATCCATTTTTGGTCGGAGGAAATGGTCAATGGTGGACAGACATTAATAATTCATTAAAAAATTTTACAACTCTGTGCTGTATTTCATGCAATGTGATGGAAGTGGTTTGAAGGATTGAGTCAACAATGGGAATCTCAGAATATGCTTCCTGGAACCACATGTTGAAGTGCCATTTTTGGAAAAGACACGCACACAAACACAAACTATGGAGGCAAAAAGAATGCAAAGTTTTTGTGACTGGTTAAAGAAGAAAACCTTGCAGAGCTGCATTTTCAAAAAAGAAGCATAGATCGTGTGAGCTGATGATGTGCTTTTGCTTTCATATACTTTTTCTACATACATCATTGCTCAAGAGTTCACCAGACATTTGTTAGTAGCACAATCTGATAGGCCTCAAACTGGTGTTGTATAATCTGATTTGAGTGACATGTAATAAACCCACACAATAGCTGCTGTCACATGGTCTACAGGTGCCGTAAGAGCAGGAATCTACAGCTGAGGAACGACACAACGAGATAAACGATGGGGTAAAAAGAGGTCTGGTATGGTTTCAGGCTGGGATAACAAGCAAACTGGGAACAGGTGTGAGAGTGGGTGGGGAGGCTCAGGGGATCTGGGGTTACTGCAGGGCAGGTGGATGTGGGAGTCAGATGAAGAAAATCTGAGAGCGTCTCCTGGATGGATGGAGAATGACATAAGCCAGAAGTGAGCCCGACGTGACGGTAATCTAAATAAACGGATCTTCTGACTGCTCGTGTCACTCGCCCCGCTGGAGTTGGTTGTAGTGATGTAGGTGTATTCCCAGATCTTAAGTAAGTAAAGCCTGTCCTTAACACAGCAAGCAAAGCCAAATTCCAACACAAACAGAAGTTGCAAATCCTGACTGCCACTCAGCCCACCGGGCCTCATCTCGCTGACACCGAGCAGCGAGCGCAGCGTTGCCATTAGAGAGGCAAGAAGAGGAGCCTGTTGCGCTGACTGGAGTGTGGGCCTGTCAATCACCGCTTCCAGCTGTATTTGGCATTTCAGTCAGGTACAAAAGGTGTGTTTTGTGCCAAAGTACCTCAAGTCAGACAGGCATCCAGACAGTGTAGCTGAATAACAATATTTCATCAGAGTAAAGTGGGAATAAGAGGGAAGAGGATGAGGGGGGTAAACACAGTTCAGGATGGAGCTGCAGTCATGTTGTTATGACTTTTAACAGAAAGGCAACATACGTACATCTTCAAGGTTCTCCTCCACCATCTGCTCTCTGACTGTAG
>OMNN01091323.1:0-15601 GCA_900302755.1 Chromis chromis | reverse complement strand
AAGTCCACATCATAATTTTATTTTTATTTTTTTTTACAAATGGTAATTAGTTCTTTTAAACATTTGACTGTAAATTACACAGTTTTTACTGTATTTAAATCAGCAAAAATTGTCATTATTCAACAGATATTTTTCATTATCTAAAAGAAAACTTATGTATATTATGGATGGGACTCTTTTTTAAATGTTGTTCTACAGAATTTTACAGATTCAAATTACAGATAACTCACCTACACTGGAAAAAAATAATGTTTTTTGACAGTTTTTAATTAGATTTTTTTGAACAATTTACTGTTATTTTACAGATTTTACAGATTGTTTTGTTAAATTGCAGATAATAACTAGTAAAATCACCAAAAAAAAGCATTAATTTACACGTTAACTGTAAGAAAAACAGGCTAAAACTCAGAAAAGAAAAAAAAAAGACATTTTTTAATATATAATTTTCATTATTTCAAAGAAAACTTGTGTATATTAGGGATTGGACATTTTTTAAATGTTGTTCTACAGATTTTTATAGATTCAAATTACAGATAGCTCACCTACACTGGAAAAAAAATAATGTTTTTTGACAGTTTTTAGTTAGATTTTACAGATTAAATAAATTGCAGATAATAACTAGTAAAATGACAGGAAAAAAAGCATTCATTTAAACATGAACTGTAAAAAAAAAATCCCTAAAACAGGCTAAAACTGTAAATAATGTGCAAATAAAAATAAAAAGTATTTTTAAAATAGTAATTTGTTCTTTTAAAACGTGTGACTGTGAAATTACCCTGTTTTATTGCATTTAAATCAAGTAAAATAAGATTATTTAACAGAAATTTCACAGTATTCTTTACAATTTGTATTTTTTTCTGCCAGATTTTCACAGATTTTTAACTTATCATGCATTATGCAGCGTGAAGCCACAAGCATTAGTGACAGACATTATGCAATAATACCACGCTATGCAGGTGTCACGTCCTTATGTCATCCTGAAAGCACTTTTTTATGTTTTAGAGGGAAAAAAATGTGCCCAGCGCAACATATAGCATGTAGGTGAGTCAGATTAAGGTCACGGTGTCACAGCGGGACATACGTCATGACAAGGACCGAACATCTGCAACCCGCTGGAACTTCCCCTGATTAAACTCCAAGAGCAAAAAAGGAGGAGGAGGGATGGAGGCGGAGAGAACGGGGTCAGTAGTAAAGTCACATTAATCCCACTGAAGTCCCATTCAGGAGGTTAATGGTGTCGCGGTGCAGAGTGGAGTCTCTGCAACTAAACCCACTGACGTTTCATCTGAATTACACAAGCACAAGGCACACACACTTACACGGTTCCAAAACCTCAGCTGGTGTCCTTGAATTCTCATTATCGCACGACATAAAGAGTAAAAACAACAACATCACTTGTGTTTCTATTTAAACGTGCAGCTTTAAAGTAGATTCATGAAAATGCCACTACATGTAAATCAGAGCATCGGCCACCTCAGGCGAATATATTCAGGAGGGAACGTGACGGGGTTGCGCAATTAAACGAGCTCCGGCTAACTCTGATGGATCACGACATTTCACTGATGCTCACCTAAGATGGAAGTTGTGTCCATTTTTCTCCCTAATGAAAGAATTTGTCTCCTCTGATCCATACAACACAGCGGAGGAGCTGACGTGCAGCAATCCCTAAAATATCAAGGAGATCCGAGGAATCGATTTGTTTCGGGCCTCGAACTTTCGCCGTGCAAAAGAATGTTTGCACGGAGGTTTTTCATCGTGCAAATCGAAAGACATTGCAGGAAATGCAGTGTATTTTTGCAGGGAATGAGAAAAAACTTGCAAAAAAAAAGCATCCAGGAAACATATTCTCCATAACTGGATCACTATTTGACATGACTTTACATGCCTACAGGCAATTTGATTCTTTCGCCATGCAAAAGAATGTTTGCATGGAGGTTTTTCATCGTGCAAATAGAAAGACATTGCAGGAAATGCAGTGTATTTTTGCAGGGAATGAGAAAAAACTTCCAGGAAACATATTCTCCATAACTGGATCACTATTTTACATGACTTTACATGCCTACAGGCGATTTGATTTCCATACATTTGATTTAAATGTGATTTCTTACATCTGTTTTACACATTATTCAAACATGCATGCGAGGCTTGTGGAGATTACACATGCACATGGCTCTTGTGCATTATATATGGGAAAAATGCATGTGTTTTTATAATAAATAAGACTGTGGAGTTGAATAATGGTTCAGTTAGGGAGCAGAAAAACCCACAGAAACATGCTTTTTTTCCCGTCCTCGTTAAGACAAAATGCAAACATATATACAGATTTAAGAGACCACTGGTTAAAGCTCCGTTCCCAAAGGAGAGACTACAATCCCTTATGAAGTACAAAATGTCAGAATATAGTTATTTATTTCTTTATTTTGCAAATAACGGGGGGATATTCTTATTTATATTGGCCCTCTACTCAAGCAGAACCCCGCAGAACAGTGTGCAGCTGCTCCAGTAAGTGTAGAGATCTGTTGTATCACAGACATTTATTATTAATGTTGTGGTGTCAGCGTAGGATTTAAAAGGCGTACGAGTAGGTTTGTTCAATGCACTTTTCAAACACATAATACATATTATATAGGCGAGCGGCGCTCCGTCGAGGCGAGCTGCCAAATGTCAAAGGGAACACTAATGGGGAGGAGACGGACGGAAGGCAGAGCTGCCGTTCATGTAGGTCACTCATGGTTCACTTGAACTTCCTTCTCCGACATGTTTCAGAGACAGCAAGAGGGAATGATAAGTGGAGAAAACATTAAAGCAGCAAAGAACCGGGATGAATAATACAGATTTCATTGTTGGTATCTGCATTATTTAACCCTTTGAATGTCAAAACCCGCATGTGGGTTTAAAAAGCATGTTTGAAAAAAAAAAAAAAACTTGCCAAAATGGTTCCATTTATTAAAAAAGGTTGGATTTTCAACTTTTGAACTGTGATGTGTTGTTTCATCAAGAACATTAAATGGATCTAAGTTTAAGTGTATTGTCTGTGAAGGTTCTCAGTCACCCAGGTCATGGTTATCCTCGTAGTTTCAATCGTAGCATCTGGACTTGGTTGAGTAGCTCCAAGACGTTTCACTTCTCATCCAAGAGGCTTCATCAGTTCTAAACTGACTGGTTGGGAGTTCCAGGTTTTAGACTCTTCAGGATCCATTAATACTATTGAAGCTCCAGTCTGCTGGGTGAGTGTCCCTCATTATGGGAGTCGTTAGGTCATTCCCTCTCACAATGGGATTCGTTAGGGACCCTTGTGGCCAGGTGAGAACGGTGCCAATGAGGGTTATAGGGTTGTTCCCTTGCACAATGGGGTTCATTAGGGTCCTTTGTGGCCAGGTTTGAAAGGTTTCTGTTCTTCCTGGGTAAAGAATGTAATACTGCATTGTACACAGGTGAGCGGTGATGTCTCCTGAAGAGTATAACATCTGGAACTCCCAGTTTAGAACTGGTGAAGCCTCTTGGATGAGAGGTGGAACGTCTTGGAGCTACTCAACCAAGTCCAGATGCTACGATTTTAAGTGTATTGCGAAATTTCATCAAAATGACTGTATTCTGCATTTTCAGTTGAACTGTAGGCAGTGTATTTAAACAGGTATGGAAATAAATTAGAAATGTCTAGTTATATCTATATTATGCAGAGTCACAATTTTTTCCAGTATTAATACCACATGTGGCCACTTTTTTCTATTTTTTTTTTTCAAACTCTAAGAAATTCAACTTTAAATTCTTCTTTAAAATTAAATAATCTAATAATCTAACCTTTATTGATCCCCTTGGGGAAATTCCTTCTCTGCATTTGACCCATCCTATTCAAAGTTAACCTCAACTATGCATACTAGGAGCAGTGGGAACAGTGAGAAAAAATGCAACAGGACCAAAAAAACATGCAGAAAACTGCAAACATATACAGCAGCAAAAACTACTAAGGTACATTTGTGGTGCAGAGTTCAACATAAAACAACATGAATAATGCTTGGAGGTGCTTTTGCAATTAGTTTTTGTATTGTTTTCATTATAATAATAATGAAAATGCAAAAAAAGAAATGTTTTCACCCTTTCTGTTTCAAGTAAGTATGTTTTTGTTTTGTTTTTTGACTTCAGGTTGCCAGAAAAATCAAGGAAAGTTCTCTGAGAGCTTTCCTGCTTTGTTATTATATATATATATATATATATTTAATGTATACAGTGACATGTCATTAAGAATGTATAGATGCTACATATGATGCGTTAATGAAATAATAACAGTCTTTTCTGAAATTAATGAGCTCTTTGAAGTAGTTTTTCACTGTTTTGGCATTAAAAAGTAGCTCCGATATAAGAAAATATGGGCTGTTCAATAAAAAATTCAAGTTTTCAGTTGCGTGTTCAGCAATTCGAAATCCTTTGAAAGTAGTTTCAAAGTCCTGAAATCTTTGAAGGTGCGTTTCCTGTTTTCACACTAGGTGGATGTTATCGATCGAGATGCAACACGAGGACTTTTGCTGATTCAAAAATGTAAAAAGTATTGACCACCGGCATGTTTTTATCCAGAATCCCCCCCAAAACAGACAAGGAAGTTGGAAATTCTGCAACAGGGCTAATAAGAGGGTCACCTGTGCAGCTTCCTGTGGTTTCCAAAACAATACATCAACTGTTTTCATCTGGTTCTGGTCAATAGAAGATTTCCTAGAAGCGTCGTCTTGCCTCCGAGCAGCAGTTCACACCCTGATCGGATGAGTGACTGGTGCGGAGATAATTACCATCTGATCTAATTGGAGCTGAGCTGATGCTTCACATGCGGTTCATTATTTGAAGTGAGAAGTGACTGCGTGTCCCAGCGTCCTCTCTGACAGCTACTGCCTGTCCATCTTCCTCCTCTCGGGGCAGCCATCCAGCAGTGCGACGCCACAGCTGTCGGTGTGTCTACGTGGGCGAGCACGAGCGCACGTGCACGAGCCGTTTGCATGCGTGTGTGTGTGTGCGATTTGTGAAACAGAAAGCTGCCGTCGGACATCAGTCACCGCTGACAAGTGGCGGATGGAGTGCTGACAGCTCATGACTCTGATGTGTTCATCTCGGCAGGAACGAAGCACATCTTAACTGGATGCTTCTGACTCCATAAGAACACTCTGATTAATTTTATATACACTAAAAAAAAAGACATGGAAAATCTGACAGCAAGGTTGCCAGGAAAAAAAAGTAAAAAATAGTTTTATCTTCGATCACAGTCAATTCACACACAGCCAAAACGATATTACTACAGTATGACCCACTATGACATGACAGAGGACTAAAAAAAACAAGCAAAGAGTGACAGTTTGTGAAGCTGGAACTGCATTTATGAAAAAAGACACAAATAATGATGCAGTTAATGCTTACAGTGCCTTTATAAAGCATTTAAAGTTTTACCCTTTTTGTTGCTTTTGGCTTTTTGGACAAACATGTACAAATTAAAGACTCTTTCATGTCAAAGTAAAAACAGAATTCTACAAAACACAGTGTAAAATAAGTGCATAAGTAGATGTATCTTTGGCCACAATTACATGAACCCTTTGTGAATTTTGCACATCTGGATACTGCAGTTATACGCCGGATTTGCAAATCAGGTTTCATTTTGACATGAAAGAGTCTTTTTTATGGTAAATTCTTATCAATTGCAGCTGAAAAGTTAATGTTATATTTCCCATGTCTTTGATAAGGTTTTACTTTTTTCTTTTCTTTTACATTTCTCTTAAGCTAATTTAAATTGTTTTAATTGCCAAGACTGTACTCTTATTATGTTTTTACAAGCTAAAACAGCACACTAAAGGTAAAATATGATATAAGTCATACTATTAAGTGAGTGATTTACTTCTGGATAAAGCAAAAGCTTGTTTACTTTCCCTAAAGTTAAGTTGCAACTGTGCAAACTGGTCATTTGATTCTACAATTTCATTTAGCAGACGCTTTTATCCACCTATAGGTAGGTAGGCGGGGCAGCATTAAGGACCTTGCCTAAGGGTCCTCACTGGATACCTGCGCCCTGACCAGGATTTGAACCACCGATCTCCAGGGGTGGAGAATCCTGGTCCTCGAAAGTAAAAATCCAGCATGTTTTAGATGTGTCCCTCTTCCAACACACCTGATTCAAATGGTCAGGATCAGGCTTCTGCACAGCATGATGATGAGATGATCATTTGAATCAGGTGTGTTGGAAGAGGGAAGCATTTAAAACATGCAGGATTTTTACTTTCGAGGTACAGAATTCTCCACCCCTGCCGATCTCCCATGCCAAGGTCAGGGGTGTTAGTCACTGAGCTATCCAGCTGCTACTTATCACCTTAATTTGGAAAAACTCAATTCATTTGTGTGGTAGTAATTGATGCAATTCATTTACAGTAAGCTGGTAAAACTATTTTTTGCAGTAAATGTCTGTAGCTGTACTCATGTCCAGTAGTTGTCCCTACAGCCACGCAGCTAATGTGGCTAAAAAATCTTGGTATTTAACAGTAAAAAGTCACTCCATGTAACCCTGGGCTGGACAAAATGATCCATCCTGATAGAGTTGGTAAAAGAAATGATCAGTTCCTGGATATGAATGCATCTGAACTGCTGTTAGCTTGATTGACTGAAAACAAGAGGGCTGAAGTTTGAATCGATCCGACCACATTAGGTCCCTCTCTGCGTGGATCTAGGATGTCTTCGGGTTCACCGGTTTCCTCCCACAGTCCAAATATAGCCTGCAGGTTAGTCGAACTGGCAGCTGAGAATTGGCTGCAGTGTGAAGGTGTTTCTCAGTGAGTGTTGGTCCTGTGAAAGCCTGGAGAGCACTGCTTTGGGTGTGCCCCACCTCTCACAGAGTGCATGCTGGGATATTCATCAACCCCCTGCAACCCCGGATGGAAAATCTAGGAAACGCATGGATTGATGGACTGTTTCGGCGGCTCTCTGTTCCTACGGTTTCCTCTTATTAACACGTTCCTGCACTCTGTCGCGTTGCATCCTCCCCAGTCCTTCATCTTCATTTACTTGACGTATAAAGAAATGTATACCTGCTTTAGCAGCTGCAGGGGGGTTGATGCCAGAGAACACAGAGTCGACAGCACAAACTCTGCTGGGAGGACTTTGCTTATTCTACTTGTGCAGCAATATGTGACCAGTTTACAAGCTGACTGCTCAATAATGGCTAATTCTGGGAGGAAAACCTGAACACTGCAGCAGGAATAAACATCCATACACTTTTCTTTACTGGGTTTGTTTTAGCTGCAGATCTAAGAAAGTTCTACTAATGTTTTCTGCATGAAGCTTTCTTTTAGTTCCCAGAATGTTCTCCTTAAAGGCACGATAAAAGACGCTAAGAAAATGTTTGATGATAACATTGTTAGACGGTGACGCCCAAATGTGTTCTCAAAACTGAATGTTCTTCCTTTGTTATCATGTAATATTGTGGAACATTGTGGGAACGTTTTTAAAGACATCCTTAAAACATCCTCCGAACATTACAGGCCAAATGTTCCACCTTTGTTGATATATCACACTACAAGAACGTCTTAAAATGAACGTTCTATCATCTGACGTCTCGGTAACCTCTTGGAAATGTTTTTTGAATGTTGCATTGAGAACATCTTTCCTTTGTCTAATAGAAGAATGCTCTATAATGTGTTCCCTTAACAAAAAGGCAAAATGTTCCACCTCTCAAAATGAGGCATCTGAGGCCTCGATAACATCTGGCAAACATTTTTTGAATGTTGGTTTGAGAACGTTCTTCCACTCTTATCATAGAACATTGTGAGAACATTATATAGAAGAACATTCCATAATATGTTCTCTCAACAACATCCCAAAACTTCCTTAGAACATTGCAGAAAAAATGTTCCACCTTTTTTTTATTTTTTAAATATCGCAGTATAGGAACGTCTTGTAAAGAACATTCTGTCATCTAAGGTCTCGATAACATCTGGAAAACATTTTTTGAATGTTGGTTTGAGAACGTTCTTCCATTGTTATCATAGAACATTGTGAGAATGTTATATAGAAGAACGTTCCATAATATTTTCCCTCAACAACATCCCCAAAACGTCCTTCGAACATTGCAGAAAGAATGTTCTATTTTGGTAAATTATCATAGTACAGGAACATGTAAAGAACGTTCTGAAGTCATGATCCGGAAAACAGTTTTTAAATGTTAATTTGAGAACGTTCTACCATTTTTATGATAGAACATTGTGAGAATGTTATATAGAAGAACATTCCATAATGTGTTCTCTCAACAACATCCCAAAACTTCCTTAGAACATTGCAGAAAAAATGTTCCACCTTTTTTTTTTTTTTTTTTATATTGCAGTATAGGAACGTCTTGTAAAGAACATTCTGTCATCTAAGGTCTCGATAACATCTGGAAAACATTTTTTGAATGTTGGTTTGAGAACGTTCTTCCATTGTTATCATAGAACATTGTGAGAATGTTATATAGAAGAATGTTCCATAATGTGTTCCCTCAACAACATCCCCAAAACTTCCTTAGAACACTGCAGAAAGAATGTTCCACCTTTGTTAATGTATTACAGTACAGGAACAACATGAAACATTCTGTTATCTGAGACCTTGA
Source organism: Chromis chromis (assembly GCA_900302755.1). NCBI lineage: Eukaryota > Metazoa > Chordata > Actinopteri > Pomacentridae > Chromis > Chromis chromis. The sequence continues at coordinate 6,993 of OMNN01091323.1, read as the reverse complement.
TAACGTTTCACGGAGCGTTGTACATTTATAGTTTTGTGGAAGCACAACGTGTTCCTACAACAACATCAGCAAAACATCCTCCTGCAGCCAGAATGTTCCACCTTTGCTGAAATATCACATTACAGGAATGTTTTTATAAAGAACGATCTGAGACCTCGACAACATCTGGAAAACATTTTTTGAATAATGGTTTCAGAACGTTCTTTCTTTGTCATCATTGAACATTGTGAGAATGTTTTTTAGAAGAACGTTCTAGATTGTGGTCACTCAAGAACATCCACAAAACATCCACAGAACATTGCATGAACGTTTTTTTTGTTTTGATTTTTAAATCATCTGAGGCCTGAAAAACATCTGGAAAACATTTTTTTTAATGTTGGTTTGAGAACGCTCCACCTTTCTTATCATAGAACATAATTTGTGTTCCCAACAACATCCTCTAAAAACATTATATTAACTTTATAGGAACATTACTGGAACTTAAAATGGTCTTAAAATGTTCTTTAAACATTTGACACTACACATGTTCCTTAAAAAATATCTTGTAGGTAATGTTATCCAATGTTGTGGGAACGTTCCTTGTTAGTTGTTGGTGTGCAAACTGTAAACTGACTGTGCTGATCCTCTTGTTTAAAAGCACACACATGATTATTGCATCTGCTATCAAGTAAACTGACCACAACTGTATTTGTGAATGTAATTGCACATAGGAAGAAATGACTGATCGCTGTTTACCTACAACAACAGAAAGTGATCTCATTGCCCAGCAGTACTGTGTTACATGTTGGCGGCTGCAGGAGGATTGTCTGGGCCCTGAACACTGGTTTTTATTTTTTATTTTTTTCTACTGTGACTGACCATCTGGTATGACACAGAATGCCCTGTACTGACAGCATTGCTTTCTGCAGGCCAGGTTGGGTCACTTTTGTGTCACCATGATATTAATCCCGTCTGGATCAGCCTCGTCTGGCCTCCACACACCGACTCAAATTACAGTCACTCATTATGATTTTAATAACGTTTATGGCTCTTATCAAATCATGTTTGAACCCTCTCAGCCCCAAAACCTGCTGTTGGGTTTATAAAGCATGTCATCTTTGAAAAAAAATCACCAACATGTCAATATTTATCAAAGCCAGAGACTGAAAAAAGTGAATTAATCATCACATTTTTAACCTAATCTGACCTTAAAATCCTGATACAACATCAAAATCACCATATTCTACTTCCTGCTTCATTTAAAAAAAATTGCCAAAAATATACTGTTTACTCGAATCACATTCTGTAAAAAACAAAAAAATTATCCCCTCCTCAGTGCAACCGTAAAGCTATCAGTGACTCAGCTGCGATCAACAGTCACATGGCAAAAAATCAGCGATTATTTTCTGACCTGGTCTGAACTGCAGGCAGTGTTTTCACAGAGCAGATAGGAGACAAGCATGAAAACTAACATGAACAGTAAAATATTTAAAGTACCATTTATTTGTAGTATGGTAACACCTGGGAGCACTTGGGCAAATGATGGACATGCAGGTTTTTCTTTTTCCAAGTTTTGCAAAATATATAATGAAAGAAATCCAATTTTCGTTTTTTCTTCTTTATGGTTTATGGCATTACAAGTGTGTCATACTGCACAGGATACACTTTTGAGTTCTTTCTAATTCTAGTCATGGTTGTTCTGTTTCCATAGAGGTGCAGGGCAATATACTGCAGTGAAAAAAGAACCTTAAGTGAGTTAAATTCTGATGGAATAAAAAAAAAAAAACCGCCCAGAAACTGCTCAGACTTCACAGGATTAAATTAAAAAAATCTGAAAGTGTGTTGAGATAGTTCAAGTTGATTTGTAACCAGTTGAGCCTCAAGACTGCAGATTTCCTTTTGGAATTTGCACCACTAAAGCAACATGCAACAGCGATTTTAAATTGCAGTGTAAAAATGAGTCTACAGTGAGGAAAAATGTGACAGGAACAACAACAAAAAAACACCCAGAAACTGCTTGGAATTAAGAGAGTTAAATGACTGCAGTGATAGCTTTATATTGCAAGCTATGAAAGCTTAGTAATGCTATCTAAATAAAGTTACCAAGCATTAAAGTGACTAAATCAGGTCAAAGACAAATGCAAAAAGTCATAAATCATGTTCACCTGCAGGCCATTTAGTAGTTGCTAGTATATTCGCTTTGCTAACCAGCTAGTTACTGTGACAAGCAGCTGACATAAATGATCCCAGACACAGACGTGCTAACGCTGCAGCTAGCAATTTATTCGCTAACTAGGAAGCCATATTGAACGAGACGGCGCTCGCCACCTCACAAAGCGCTGACAACGCCGGGCCCCCCTGAGCCCTTTTCTATAAACAGCATCAGAAGCTCGCCATCTATCACTCGCCACCGAATCAACTCCAGCTGGGCGTAATGTAAATGTAAATGAACTGCGTGGGCAGGAAGGAGGCGACGGAACGAAGGGAGAGTTCAGAGCTGCTGGATGGATGACAGGCTGGTTGGCTTCATCAAGATTCCTGCAGCTAATTTCTCCTCGTCCTCCTTCAACGCATGTCTTCCTGAACCATTATTCAGTTTTTCCATTCACCTCTCAGTCCCATCACACATTGCTTAAACTATGGTTCTACAATACTTTGTACAAAACATAGAGGGTTGCTCTATGTTTTGTTCCAGAGTTTCCATGCAGCTAAACTCTGGAACAGTCTTCCTGATGACATAAGACAGGCCTCTACTCTGACAGTGTTTAAGTCCAGGCTGAAAACAGTTCTGTTTAGCTGTGCATATGACAACTGAAGGTGTCCTATCTGCACTGTTCTCTTGACATTGATATTATTCATGTTTTATTGATTATGTTTTAAATTTTAATTGTGTGTTTTTAAAATTGTCTATGTTTTATTTTGCTTTGACTTTTTAACTTTGCTTTTTCCATTTTTTGTGAAGCACTTTGAATTGCCCTATGTATGAATTGTGCTATACAAATAAATCTGCCTTGCCTTGCCTTGCCTTGCTGCACAGTTTTTCTTCCTTTGTTGCCCAAATCCTGAGTCGCAGGTAGAGATGGAAGATTATTTGACAGACAGAATATTAATATTAGCCTGCTGAAGCTCGTAGATGCTGGAAATGAGGATTTGCTGATATTTCTCAGTTTGCAATTTGCATACGATTGAATCGTGAGCCGTTTGTCGGACAAAATAAGCAAACCTGAAGATGTGTTTGGGGAGTAAAACCTACGATGGTAATTCATTAATCCAAAACATGACTGACGGATACTCTAATAACGAGAATAACTTTTACTAGAATAGGAGAGCAGAGGAATAAAAGAAACAACCGTTTTGGTTCTAAAAGCGTTCTGAGAAAGTTCTGCAAGGTTTTAGTCATGTTTTCTGCTTTTAGTGCCCAGAATGTTCTCCTAAAGGGAGGATAAATGTCTCTAAAAAGGTTCCAAATGTTGCATGGAGAACGTCCTAACTTTGTTACCATGCAACATTGTGAGAACATTTCATAAAAGAACGTTCTCAACAGCAACATCCTCAGAGTATTGTTCTTTTTTAGTTCCCAGAATGTTGTTTTTAAAAGCAGGATAAAGCTCTCGAAGGACTTTTCTCTAAGTATGTTCTTGCAACATTTTCCGATTGCTGCATTGAGAACATTCATTGTGGGAACGTTTTATAGAAGAATGTTCTCAACAGCTACATCCCCAAAACAATGGCAAAATGTTCTACCTCTGTAAATATATGAAATTACAGTTCAACAGTTTATTTTAAGTTCCCAAAGGCAGGATAAAGTTCTCTGAGGACTTTGCTCTAAAAATGTTCTTAAAACATTTGCAGAATGTTGCATTGAGAACGTCCCTTCATTTGTTATTATGCGAAATAGTGGGAACGTTTTTCAGAAGAACGTTCTCAACCGCAACATTCCCAAAACATCCTCAGAACATTGCAGGAAGAATGTTCCACCTTTGTTAATAAATCCAACTACAGTTCAACATTTCTTTTCTACAAACATTCTCAGAAAGTTCTGCAATGTTCTACAAATGTTTTCAGCTGGAAGTTCTTTTTTAGTTCCCAAAACGTTCTTCTTTCTGAGGACTTTTCTCTAAAAATGTTCTTAAAATATTTGCAGAATGTTGCATTGAGAACATCCTTTGTTATTATGCGAAATAGTGGGAACGTTTTCCAGAAGAACGTTCTCAACAGCAACATTCCCAAAACATCCTCAGAACATTGCAGGAAGAACGTTCCACCTTTTTGCAGGAACATTTTAAATGTTCTGTCTTCTGAGGCATCGATAACATCTTTAAAACCATTTTTGAATGTTGCATTGAAAACATTCTTCTTTTGATATTTCATTCTTTTAAAATGAAGAAAAATGTTCTTAAAACATTTGCAGAATGTTGCATTGAGAACGTCCTTTCATTGTTATTATGCCAAATAGTAGGAACGTTTTCCAGAAGAACGTTCTCAACAGCAACATTCCCAAAACGTCCTCAGAACATTGCAGGAAGAACGTTCCACCTTTTTGCAGGAACATTTTAAATGTTCTGTCTTCTGAGGCATCGATAACATCTTAAACAATTTTTGAATGATGCATTGAGAACGTTTCATTATTTTAGTTGACAGAATGTTCCTCTTAAAGGCAGGATAAAGTTCCCTAAAAATGTCCTTAAAACTTTTCCAGAATACTACACCGAGAATGTCCTGTAATAGAGGAAGGTTCTCAACAGCTACATCCACAAAACCTCTTCAGAATACTGCAGGCAAAATGTTCTACCTTTCTTAAAATGTTCTTGAAAATGACATTCTGTCATCTGAGATCTCAATAACTTCTTTTGAATGCTGCTTTGAGAACGTTCTTCTTTGTTATCGTGCAGCATAATCTGACAACGTCCTCCAGACATCCTCTAAGTATTAAAACGTTCTATCTTAGTCGACTTTTAACCTCAAAGGAACATTATTTGAAATGCGAAACATCCTTAAAACGTTATTTGAACACTAGATTACAACATTTTCTCATTGGTGGAACGTTCCCTGCTTGCTGGACAGATTTATGGAGAACCATGTTTATGGAATAGTGAATATCAATTACTGCATCTACTGATACTGTCTAGACTAACTCGCAAACACATGCTGCACGTCGGGCACCAAAAGAGAAATGATGCAACCATCTGCTCCAAGGACGGAGCTCGGAGAACCGACACCGAGCTCTCCGGGTTCTGCCTGCTTGTGTGTGATTGAGGTGTGTGTGTTCCATCAAGGTGAAAGCGACCTTCTGGAAAGCTTCCCATTTCCTCGGGAAAACCTCCTGCACGGTAACACAGTAAGTAATGTGCTGTTAGCAGCTCTGATTTCCTAGAAAATAGCCTCCTTTACATCCTCACACTGCTATTATCGAGGTCTCCGATTGCTGTTACTTAGCATAATAAGATCCAGCACAATGGCGGCGTCCCCGAAATAAACAAACAGGAAATAAATTTTCACCGCGCTTAACGTGCTAAATCCTCCCTTAACTGTAGCGTCTCCAAAATAAAACCGTCTTCCACTGACACTAAAAGTCTCGACTGTCTGCTCCGCGCCTCTTTGTTCTATTTCCTCCAGTGCTTGTCAGCTCCAAGGCCTCCACCAGAAAAGCCAGCTCCTCGCAGCCTCCCGGAGAGAAGCTGGCAACAATCTTTGAAGCTAAAAATAACCCCGGCGAAATGCAGCGAGCTCGGTGATAATCAGAACCCACGCCCATATGCGGGCCTGTTTGCTCGCCTGCTAAACTGCTGAGTGGCAAAAGACCAGGATACAATCACAATAAGATCAATAACCAGACGGTGGCTGAGGAGGCTCATATAGCGCGCATGAAAGATGTGCCGGCAGATGCTGACACACCTTCACACAAAGAATCAGCGTCTATAACTAACCGAGAGGGAGGATCTGATGCCGATGTAAAAATTAATGGGCAGGAAAAGGGATTTATTAGATTAGCCTGAGGTGCTCTTTAGTCGGGGCCTCGTTTCTCAAACATAATTTACACAAACAGTGATATCAAAACTCCTCCTGGGTCAGCAGTGGAAGTGTTTCGATCCTTTACTGAACATCATAATCCTGATTGTACCAAACCCCATTTTTCATCACTTTTATATCCAGTATTTTGGAAAAACCACACAAGAGTTGCAGGGAGGTGGTCGGGGTGGATGACGGGTGCACAAAACGCCACCAATACCCCCCACGTACTTTAAAACAAGAGCGAGGCATGAGCATAGCAACTTGTATAGACAGGAATAGGAAAATAAATAAGAAATGCATCAGAATAACGTAAAAAAAAACACAAAAAAATGGAAGTAAAATGAATTGAAATGAGACTTTACTGCACTAGAATCCAGAAAAGTGAAACTATATTTGAGAAGATACCTGAAATAAGGTTAAGTATCTTGCAAATGCAGAGAAAATCTAAAATCTTTAATGGATTTCTAAAGCAATAAGGGAAGTAAATCTGCAGTTTTTTGTTCAAGTCTGTGCAGCAAAGGTACAGCACAAGATAATTACCTCCGCCAAGCTCCGTTTGTCTGTCTGATTGTCTGTCTGTCTGTCTGTCTGTCTGTCTGTCTGTCAGCAAGATAACTTAAAAAGTTATGAACGGATTTTGATGAAATTTTCAGGAAATGTTGATAATGGGCCAAGGAACAGGTGATTAAATTTTGGTGCCCCCCTTCCCCCCCACTCCCTCTCCCCGAAGTATATTTGTCATTAATTGGACTCCAACATCCATCGCTGCGGCTCAATTTTTAGATTTTAGCTAAACCCCATTATGCAAATCAGTGTGTGCCACAGCCAGGCGGCGATTGGCCGAGTTCTCCGGTGCAGGATCCTGATTGGACGCAGCCGAGGATGCACCGGATATATAAGGAGCCAAGATGGCGGTCGCTGGCGGGCAGCAGCATTCTCCATCTCCCTCCTCTCCCAACCGGCCACGTATTGCTTTGTTCGATTGATCCTTTGTATTACGTT
>OMNN01091318.1:0-13585 GCA_900302755.1 Chromis chromis | reverse complement strand
GTATAAACAATATTTCTTTTCATCTATAAATCTAATATCTTGACATACAGTCTAAAATGTTCCTAAAAGGTTTATGTATAAATATATATATATACAGGTATGTCTGGTGGCTGCATTAAACTCTGTTGTAGTATTATTAGAAGTATCTTAATGTGATACCATATTACTAAACTCAAGTGTTTATTTTCTGTCCTCCTGCAGCAAATGGATGAGATATTTGGCAGCTCTGTAGTAGGAACTGTCATTTCAGCTTCACTCTTCCTCAGTCAAACTTCACCTTTGGCGCCTCAGCCACCAATCAGACAACAATCAGAAGAGCAGCCTGGTCTGTCAACGAGCCAAAGGACAAAACAGTCTTCCAGAGCAAACCCCCAACTTTAAACATTTGTATTAGATGTGTTCAAGGCTCACGCAGAGTGCCATTAATTACCTTTGCCAAGGAGGTTATGTTTTTGCTGGCGTTTATCTGTTTGTTTGTTTGTCTGTCTGTTAGCAAGATAACTTGAAAAGCTATGAATGGATTTTAATGACATTTTCTGAAAATGTTGATAATGGGACAAGGAACAGATGCTTACACTATGGTGATGTTCTGGATTACCATAGGGTGGAAATCACAATATGGGTGGAAATGAGCTGCTTGGTGGAGGTCTGTGCTTTCTTAATGCTCTTCTAGTTATGTAATGTGATGTAAACATGTGGTTTCCTGTAAGCGCAGAGAGGAAGAACAACTGTGTTCATGTGATCCAGGTAGTTTTCAGTAAGTTAGACTCCATTCAACAGTGGACAGAGGAGGAGGAAAACAAGGTGAGTCCATCATTCTTCTTCTGTTAAAGTCTCTAAGTCGACTGATTTTATTTCATGCTGTTTGTGTGTTGTACTTCCTGTTGGACAAGATTCTGCACTCAGAGTCAGTGTTACCTTTTTACCTCTCAGTCAGGGGGGTCTGATCAGGATATTTGAACATTTGATTTTTGATATCTGAATCTTTCTGTTTATTGTGTAGTAATATTGATTTATTTAACATTTCTTAACAGCATTAGAATTAAAAGATGAGAAAGCATCACAGACTGGCAACAGTTTGTTTGTTGGCAGGCAACATGTGAAAGACATCCCACTGTCTCTCTTAGCTTTTAGTTTTCTTTTTAAGAGAAATAAATAAAGGGGTGCATCGACTGACTTCTCTTTTCTTATACCTGGGCTTTGAATAGGGTTACATATCATTCTTATTTTAATGGTAAATGGTAAATGGTCTGCACTTATATAGCGCCTTTTTCTACCTTAGCGGTACCCAAGGCGCTTTACAATGTGTTTCTCATTCACCCATTCACACACACATTCACACACCAATGGCGACAATTTAACAATCTATGTTCTTTGAGCAGTAAAACAGTAACAGTAAAATCCCACTTTTACATTACTGCATGAGTAAAAATAATCTAATCTAAAAATATACTGCATTAAATTACAACAGTTACAGGAGACATGTTTCAGTTTGCTTTAAATACCATGCTATGTTTTCCTGATTATACTTAGATACTTTAACTTTAAGTGACATTTTCACTCAAGGACTATTTCTTCCACCGCTGTCCATTTCTGTCTATCAAGGTGAACAAACACTTTATAATTATATGAATTCATATAGTTTCTACACCATTGAACAAGGGAAGTGGCACAACCACAGCCTGACTGCACATCCTCTACAAGGAAGGTGCTTTCTCTGGCTTGTGGGTTCGTTGCGGCAGTATGTTGGTGCAATCGAGATAAGTCTTGCTATAAGAGCAGTAAAGTTACTTGAATCAGCTGTAGCAAGCCTCCATAAGCAGAACAGTGGCTGAAGGTCTGTGTGTTGTGTTTGCCGTTACAGAGGAGAAATAAAAAGTCCCGGTTTACGTCCCATTACTACGATTACTACTTTTTCACAAAGGAGTTGTGTGAAACTTTACTTAACTTGAATAAATGTTAGGAGCAGAAACACAGAACCAGAACCAGAACTGATTTAATGAGCCATTCGCAGTCTCACTGTACCGGCCGTGTGTACTTAGACTTGCATGGCTTAATCTCTGAGACAAGCATATGCTACTGGCAGGATCAACCAGGTAGCCCAGAAACGTAGGGAGGGAGGGAGGCCATTCATGACCAAACATCATCTGTCTTACTGTAGCTGAGTTCAATGTCGCCCTTGTAAAGCATTTTGCGGCAGCATTTGCTAAATAAAGGTGACTGTTATAATAAGACAATCACACAATTTGTGGTGTTTACAGGGGTTCTGAGGGCAGCAACGTTTAAGCAACGTTCTAGAAACTCGATGTGCAGATCGTCTCTGTGTTTACATGGGTTCTGAGGGCAGCAACGTTTAAATGTTTAACTAGTTGTGCACATTTCTAAATGGCATCACAACAACTATCCTCTCAGATGCAGACACACAGGCAAAAGCAGAACCAGACAGTAGTGGATAAAGGCCGACACACATTACAGGATAATCGGGCCGATTTGTTGCCCCGATCTCCCCCTTACGAAGTGAAGTGGAGAAATATCTCTTGACGCTGATTGGCTGTTTCTTTAACCCTATCTTTAACTGCAAATAGTACAAAGGCAATAGATCATGCGTTTAAATTGAAAGAAAATTTATTTTTATTTTTGTAAATATGATAAATGTTCATTTTGAATTTGAGACCAGCAACATCTTTCAAAAAATGTAGGGACACAGGCAACAAAAGTTGTGTAATGCTACAAAAAAGGGAAGGCCTTGCTGAAAAACAAGACATTGCAAAAAAACACATTCTAGAAACTCGATGTGCAGGTCGTCTCTGTGTTTACATGGGTTCTGAGGGTAGCAACGTTTAAATGTTTAACTAGTTGTGCACATTTCTAAATGGCATCACAACAACTATCCTCTCAGATGCAGACACACAGGCAAAAGCAGAACCAGACTGTAGTGGATAAAGGCCGACACACACTACAGAATAATCGGGCCGATTTGTTGCCCTGATCTCCCCCTTACGATCAAAGCCAGCAAAGGCCCGATTGTCGGATGTTTGGAAACGACATCGTGTCTGATTCTCCTGTGGTTTGGGGTGTGTTAGGAGTGATTTTATCCGGTCCGATCTGCTCGGAAGGCCTCGGAAGAAGAGATCCTAGATAATGAACATGTTTAATATTTACGACTAGAAATCCTGTGGTGTGTGTCGGCCTTTAGTCCCATTTTCAGCCACTACAAGCTGCAAACCAGTGATGATTGTTCCGACGTGCACTCGGACCAGAAACTCACTTTACCAACGCTTTGGTCTCAATCATTTATTCTTCTTTTACAGTCCATATAAATCGTCTGTCATTTGTATAAACATAAATCAAATGCTTGCTCTGATCCACATCACAGTTTGCCTCCCCACTGATGGCAACACCTGCCATCAGTGGCGTGCCAAATTGTGACATTTTCCACGCCCCCTGTGGTTTGGTGGAGTAAAAATTAAAATAGCTCTTACACAGACATTGACCACTCTGGGCCCTCAGTACTCACAGCAGTGTATTACTTATATTGCCTGAATTCGTACTGGGGCTAGTGTGACAACTTAAAATGGCAAAAATACCAAAGTTCGGGTGGTTAGCAGCTGTTAGGAACTAAATGTTTCCAGGGACAAATTACCAAAATGGCTTATATTAAAAACTCCACTTTAAGAACTGACTCAAAAATAGGCACCATCTGCCACCAGGACAGAGTGAAGGTCTCAGATCTTAGGCTGCTTTTTGCCTCATAACAAGCCAACATGTCCAACAGAGAGTTCTTAAACTGCTATCTGATGCAGGATCTGTCCGATGCTGACTGGGTTTCTGCTGCAGGTTATACTGGTTTTAATGTCACTTTGATGTATTTTTTTTAGACTTGGACTCTAAAGTTGTGAGGATGTGACCTCAGATCATACCCACACAGACACTGGGACTGATGTAGGACAATGGTCTCTCCATATGTTTCCTTGACACATGAAGGTGGAAGTTGTCTGTAAGTTGACTTGAAGTGACCTCAGCAGGTGAGAATCCTACCAGATAAATTTGTAAATGTGTGATGAACAGGATGAGTCCGATCACAGTTTGTTGTATCACTGAGTGAAGTGGAGAAATATCTCTTGACGCTGATTGGCTGTTTCTTTAATCCTATCTTTAACTGCAAATAGTACAAAGGCAATAGATCATGCGATTAAATTGAAAGAAAATTTATTTTTATTTTTGTAAATATGATAAATGTTCATTTTGAATTTGAGACCAGCCACATCTTTCAAAAAATGTAGGGACACAGGCAGCAAAAGTTGTGTAATGCTACAAAAAAGGGAAGGCCTTGCTGAAAAACAAGACATTGCAAAAAACCACATTCTGCACATATTTCAACTGCATGACTTTATAAAATATGTACACCCACTGAAAACATTTGACGCGTTATGGAACAGAAAATATGACAGAGAAGAAATGTTGAGCAGCTCTAATCAGAAAACACTGTGGGTCGTGGGTTTTCCCAGTTCCCCGATGCTTCTAGCATGAGAGCTCATGCAACACAGGGTCAAATGTAATTCTTTTTGATGCAACAAGAACAACTTCCCAGCTACACAGAAAGTACAGATTTTGATCAATGATGATTTGGGTCTGTTGCAAGGAAGAAACTCTCACGTTCAGTCAGACCCAATAATTTTCTCTTCCATTTTCAGGCCACACTGTATTGTGCTCTGAATATGGTTGCTATTGGGATCCACAGATGTGTCAGAAATCAAAATATTAACTAGTTTCAACAACTAATGAAGCTATAAAACTGTTGCTTCAATCATGTTGACTGGTGGTAACACAGAAAATAAACATCCATCCATCCATCCATCCATCCATCCATCCATCCATCCATCCATCCATCCATCCATCCATCCATCCATCCATCCATCCATCCATCCATCCATCCATCCATCCATCCATCCATCCATCCATCCATCCATCCAGGGATGTTTTTTACAGCACTGATTTAATTTAATTTTTGCCGTATCTGTTGGACTTCTACAGGGTTAAAGATGACGACGCCTCAGGAAGTCCTTCTGCGGACTTTGCTGGATTTGGGAGAAGAGGAGTTTAAAGAATTCAAGTGGTTCTTGTGGCAGAAGGGGGTCCTAGAACGCTTCCCAGCAATCCCAAAGTCCCAACTGGAGAAGGCGGACAGGATGGACACTGTGGAACAAATGGTCCAGACCTACTGTGTAAATACTATTAAAGTCACCAGAATGGTTTTGGTGAAGATAAATAGGAATGATTTGGTGGAGAATATCCCAGGAACGATCAAAGAACCTACAGGTAAGTAAGGGAAAGATGAAAAATGGGACGTTACAGGGATTCCAAGAACAATACAGACTGAAGTGATTAATTAATATGACACATATGGCTTAAGTTTACATAGAACCAAGCAAGTCCACTGTAAGTCCTTTTTGCTCGCCAGATCTCCAGTCTTGATTGTCTTTAGCTTCCTAACAGAGATTTTTAAACTTTAGTAGAAATATAATCTTAACAACCTTGGCCGATCATGGATGAAGTCTATTCTTATCTTGGTTACTGCAGACGTCTCAGTGTCTGGATCCATTTAGTTTCATTTAGTTTACTTTGTTCTTATTGCATGGCCCACAACCCTCTGCACAGTTATGTCACGGTGTCTCACTAGTTTAAACAAGCTTAAGCCACCAAGAACGCATAATGGAATGACATGTAACATGTGTTTTTGTCACAAATAACAATCATGCATTTAGTTGTTGTTTTTTATAGATTTATTATAGGTCCTCTGGAAATATTACAGAATCTACTGGATCACACACAGCAACTTGAATGATCAGTTTTGGTGATGTAGGATGTTATTATTATTATTTTAGTGGCATGATCTCTTAACTTCTTGAGTGTGATTACGATTGACTACAGCTGGTGACTTTTCTAAGCCATTTTTAATGGGGCCCATTTGATACACTCATTAGATTCTGCCACAAAAACTACAATGAAAAAGTCTAAGGAGCTTATTATAGATAGTTCCGAATAGCTCAGGCTGCTCAGGGAACTCAGTCAGCGGGGAGCAGCATTTTGTGGTGGGCTAGTGGTTTGTGAAGTGATTTTGTAACCGGTGGGTTGTGGGTTTGAGTCCCTGGACTGGAAAGAGGTTGAGGTGGGAAAGTGAGAGCGACCGCTTGTCCCAGTCACCACCACTGTGGGCCCTTGAGCAAGGCCCATAACCCCTGACTGCTCCCCGGGCACTGCAACGCGGAAGCCCACTACTCCTAGTATGTATAGTTAAGGTTAACTTTGAATAGGATGCGTCAAATGCAGAGAAGGAGTTTAGGACAGCATGCCTTCACAAGCCTTGAGAGGATTGGGTCCAGGATGCAGGTGGTACTTTTTCATTCCCGTCATGAGTTTGGAGAAGTCTGAAGGGGAGACTGAAGGGAATTGAGATAGGGGCTGTCAGGTTGTAGGTGGTGTCTATTATTGTTTGAATGAATGACAGAAAGGAGGTGCATTTGCTGATGGTGAGATACAGAAGGACTGGGAACTGTTTTCCAAGGGGTTTAAGAGTTTGTTTATTATAGTGAATAGTTCATTGGGATTTCCAGAGCCAGAATGTATTAGGTGAGAGTAGTAGGTGGATCGGGCACGGGGGAGGGCATCTTTGTATTGCTGCAGGTTGTCCTTACAGTTGTATGTGAACTGTGAGATCTTTTTTTATTGCAAAGTTTTTATAATTGACGGGCAGAGGTTTTCATCTGGTGGAGGTTGGGAGTGTAGTAAGGAGCAGAGTGGGCAAAAGATACTATTTTGGTTTTGATGGGTGATGACAATTTGAGTAAAGCTGAAGTACGTGACTATCACTATGAATTCAGTGGTTGTTGTGAAATCTGTAGAGTTAATGTGGATGTTGAAATCACCAAAGTAAAGGATGAATTTTTTTGTGCAGTATGTTCTCATTAGTGTAATCTCCTGTTTTTTTCATTCAGAAATTCTCCTTGGGTGTCAAGAAAAACTCAAGTCAAAGCTGAAGAAGAGGTTCCAGTGTGTGTTTGAGGGGGTCGCTAAAGCAGGAAAGAAAACCTTCCTGAATGAGATCTACACAGAGCTGTACATCACAGAGGGAGGGACTGCAGAAGTCAACGATGAACATGAGGTCAGACTGATTGAAACGGCATCCACAAAACGAGACAAAGAAGAAACAACAATCAGACTCGAAGAAATCTTTAAAGGCTCACCTGGAATAGAAGATCCAATCACAACAGTGATGACAACGGGCGTTGCTGGCATTGGGAAAACAGTCCTTACGCAAAAGTTCACTTTAGACTGGGCTGAAGACAAAGCCAACCAGGACATCCAGTTCACATTTCCATTTACTTTCAGGGAACTGAATGGGCTGAAAGAAAAAAAGTTCAGCTTGGTGGAACTTGTTCATCACTTCTTTAGTGAAACCAAAGAAGCAGGAATCTACAGATTTGAAGACTTCCAGGTTGTGTTCATCTTTGACGGTCTGGATGAGTGTCGCCTTCCTCTGGACTTCAGCAACAATGAGCTCCTGACTGATGTTACAGAGTCCACCTCACTAGATGTGCTGCTGACAAACCTGATCAGGGGAAAGCTGCTTCCCTCTGCTCGCCTCTGGATAACCACGCGACCTGCAGCAGCCAGTCAGATCCCTCCTGAGTGTATCGACATGGTGACAGAGGTCAGAGGGTTCACCGACCCACAGAAGGACGAGTACTTCAGGAAGAGATTCGGAGATGAGGATCAGGCCAGCAGCATCATCTCCCACATCAGGGCATCACGAAGCCTCTACATCATGTGTCACATCCCAGTCTTCTGCTGGATCACTGCTACAGTTTTGGAGAAGGTGTTGAAAACCAGAGAGGTAGAAGAGCTGCCCAACACCCTGACTGAGATGTACATCCACTTACTGGTGGTTCAGGCCAAACTCAAGAAGGTCAAGTATGATGGAGGAGCTGAGACAGATCTACATTGGAGTCCAGAGAGCAAGAAGATGATTGAGTCTCTGGGAAAACTGGCTTTTGAGCAGCTGCAGAAAGGAAACCTGATTTTCTATGAATCAGACCTGACAGAGAGTGGCATCGATTTCAGAGAAGCCTCAGTGTACTCAGGAGTGTTCACACAGATCTTTATTGAGGAGAGTGGGCTGTACCAGGACAAGGCGTTCTGCTTCATCCATCTGAGCATTCAGGAGTTTCTGGCTGCAGTCTACATGTTCCACTGTTACACCACCAACAACAAGGAGGTGCTGGAGGACTTCCTGGGAGAAGAGTGGGAATCCAACAACAGAGACACTCTGGATGTGTTCCTGAACAGAGTCATGGAGAAATCCCTCAGAAGTAAAAACGGTCACTTGGACCTGTTTGTTCGCTTCCTTCACGGCCTCTCTCTGGAGTCCAACCAGAAACTTTTACGAGGCTTCCTGGGTCTAACAGAGAACAGTCAAGAAATCATCCAGAAAGTCATCAACAACCTGAAACAGATGAACAGTGATAAAATATCTCCAGACAGAAGCATCAACATCTTCCACTGTCTGATGGAGATGAAAGATCTCTCAGTACATCAGGAGATCCAAGAGTTCCTAAAGTCACAGAACAGATCAAAGACGGAACTCTCTGAGATCCACTGCTCAGCTCTGGCCTACATGCTGCAGATGTCAGACGAGGTTCTGGATGAGTTGGACCTAGGGGAGTACAACACATCATTGGAGGGACAGCGAAGACTGATCCCAGCTGTGAGGAACTGCAGAAAGGCTAAGTGAGTCCAGATGTGATCAATGACATTATAAATAGTCAAGGACTGGCAAGAGGTTGAGGTGGGAAAGTGAGAGCGACCGCTTGTCCCAGTCACCACCACTGTGGGCCCTTGAGCAAGGCCCTTAACCCCTGACTGCTCCCCGGGTGCTGCACCGCGGCAGCCCACTGCTCCTAGTATGTATAGTTAAGGTTAACTTTGAATAGGATGGGTCAATGCAGAGAAGGAATATCCCCAAGGGGATCAATAAAGGTTAGATTATTTCAAACAGGACGTAGCCAAATGTTTTTCTCATCTAATGCATAAAGGAAAAGTAAAGTGTCCTCTTTTATAGTAACATGTTTTGTAATATATGTGTCATGACAGATTTTCTCACTGTGGACTCTCAGAGGCTCACTGTGAAGTCGTGACCTCGGCTCTGAAGTCCGACCCCTCCCATCTGAAAGAGCTGAACCTGTGTGGAAACTACAAACTGCAGGATTCAGGAGTGAAGCAGCTTTCTGTTGGACTGCAGAGTCCAAACTGTAAACTGGAGACTCTGAAGTGAGTTCACTGACTGTTGTTTTACTAAATGTATTCAATTTAAATTCTTATTTTTCACTCTAGTATTGAAAGATGAAGGTCAAAATCCATAGTCATGATCTCATAGTGGGCCTAACAATTTGGGAAAAAATATCTAATTACAACTTTTCTGACAGATGGGCTCACCTGTGAAGTGAGTTGCAATATATATTTTTTTAATGTCAAGGTCACTTAAATTTTTATTGTATGAAAGATTTAAAATGTGATAGAGCAATAACACATGAGACGTTATCAAAAGCGTGAAGTCATGAATTTGCAAAACTATTGACAAAACAGTTTAAACCCTGAGTCAGACGCATTGCAAAATGTGCTAATTGACTATTAAATAATCAGACTGGGCTAATGTCAGTGAAACCCCAGCGTGCATGAATGAACCATGAAGTACACATCGATCAATGAGCAGCATAAACAACCCTAAAAGCCTCAATCTGCTGCAATTAAATGAAACTGAATTACAGCATGAGTCTAAATACAAGCACCCCGTGTGCAGCCTTACTGATTTGCTAATTGCACTGTTTTAAATTGTGATTTGAAATTGATCAACATTTTCAGCCCTAATTCAAGGAGGGATTTTCATTCTTAATTGTCTGCAACTCTGACATATGCCCACTTGATATGTGTCAGTCAGACTGCTGAAGCTTCAGGTTAGTGTCAGTTGAAACCGATTTTACAGTGGAGTGGTAAGGAAGAGTCAGTGTGGACAGCAGGAGTCATTATAACCCTTTAATGTACATATGGTAGGTGACTCAATACTTGCAAACGTGATTATTTGATTTGTCATTTTTTATTCATCATTGGTCGTTCTTTATCGTTTTTTTTTTCAGATTGAAGAGTTGCAGTTTGTCAGAGGTCAGCTGTGCTTCTCTGAGCTCAGCTCTGAAGTCCAACCCCTCCCACCTGAAACTTCTGGACCTGGGTGGAAACGAGCTGCAGGATTTAGGAGTGAAGCAGCTGTGTGGTTTTCTGGAGAATCCGGACTGTAAACTGGAGACTCTGAGGTCAGACACAAGTCATACATTAAATGTTTTACTTATTAGGGAAGAACTTTGTCTCCTAAACTCATGTTTTATTCTGTATTCAGACTGAAGGACTGCAGTTTGTCAGAGATCAGCTGTGAGTCTCTGGGCTCAGCTCTGATTTCCAACCCCTGCCCTCTGACAGAGCTGAATCTGGGTGACAACAAGCTGCAGGATTCAGGGGTGAACCAGCTGTGTGGTTATCTGGAGAGTCCACACTGTAAACTGGAGACTCTGAAGTGAGTTCACTGGCTGTCTGTTGCTATTGTCGATCTTATATGTTTAATTAGTAACTGAACCTCATTTGTGTTCAAAACAAACTTGTGTTCAATGATTTCTATCTAAGAAATAGCCTTCGTTGGTTCCAAAATGCACTTTTTGCAGTTTATGGCATAGCCCAGAGCGATCAGGTGATCCACTGTCATTCTGGTGCACTCTCTTGCCACCATCTCTGAATCAGAAAGTAACAGCCAGTCATCCGTGTACATTGCTATGATCATATCTCTTTAATGGGGTAGTATCTGCCTCTGTGCATTTGTCAAACACATGACCACGCATTAATAGGCTGAAGGGTAGAACCAGGTAGTTATGCCTCCTGCTCTGGAAAACAAATCAAAGGAATTTTCTGTGAGGTGGATGAATCACCATGTGAAAATACAGTATGTGTCCTTTAGGTCTATTGATGTGGACCAATGACGTGGGCATAGTAAACACAGCTTATATTAATGTTGAGCTGCACATTCGGAGACTGAACACATATCATTGGATCATCAGTGATTTTCTCTACATGTTTTATTCTTTATTCAGACTGGAGCTCTGCAGTCTGTCAGAGGTCAGCTGCGATTCTCTTGGCTCAGCTCTGAAGTCCAACCCTTCCCACATAAAAAGTCTGGACCTGAGTCAGAACCAGCTGCAGGATTCGGGAGTGAAGCATCTGTGCGGCTTTCTGGAGAGTCCAGAATGCAGCCTACAGACTCTGAGGTCAGATGCCATGTTTTAGTTGCGTGCTGATATGAAAATGATATGGAAGTTGTGGTGACAGTTTTTCACTCAATGAAACAAGATTAAATATTCAGCATCTGCTCTCTCCTCTTCATCTTTACCCCAACTGGTTTAGGCAGATAGTCGCCCTCCCTGAACCTGTTTCTGCTGGAGGTTTCTTCCAGTAAAATTTTGTTCTGTTTGTCTTGATAATATAATATTGTATGGTCTTTACCTGACTGAAACTTCCTCAGCTCTCATGATGAAACAACACAATGAAACTCTGGACAATTTCAAGGAGGAACCTTGTCTTCTAAACATGTTTTAATCTTTATGCAGATTGTTACGCTGCAGTTTGTCAGAGGTGAGCTGTGATTCTCTGGCCCCAGCTCTGAAGTCAAACCCCTCCCATCTGAAACTTCTGGACCTGGGTGGAAACAAGCTGCAGGATTCAGGAGTGAAGCAGCTGTGTGGTTTTCTGGAGATTCCAGACTGCAGACTGGAGATTCTGAGGTCCGACACCTTGTTTTAGTTGTGTTGAAAAGGTGTACAATATGGCTTCAGCTGTTTGGAGTTTCCATTTTCTAAACTTTCTATACCTTCTTAGTCTCTGACCACGTGATTAAAACCCTGGATGAAATAAAGCCGGAACTTTTGATCTCTAAACCCTTGTGTTTTATTTTTTATTCAGATTGTTGGACTGTGGTTTGTCAGAGATCAGCTGTGGTTCTCTGGTGTCAGCTCTGGAATCCAACCCATCCCATCTGACTGAACTGGATCTGGGTAAAAACAAGCTGCAGGATTCAGGAGTAAAGCAGCTGTGTGGTTTTCTGGAGAGTCCAGACTGTAAACTGGAGACTCTGGGGTGAGTTCATTGACTATCTGAAGATCATTTATGTTCATACAGAACTTAAATCCAATCCTTTTGTTCATATTTTTTGTTTCGCTATCCTGCCATCCCCACCCCAACCTCTACTGCTATCCCCTCCCCCCTCATCCCCACTCCCACCCCAACTGGTCAAGGCAGATGGCCGCCTTCCCTGAGCCTGGTTCTGTCGTTCTCCCAATGACCCACTGGTTTTGACCCCACATGTTTTATTCTTTATTCAGATTGTGGCGCTGCAGTTTGTCAGAGGTCATCTGTGCTTCTCTGGGCTCAGCTTTGGACTCCAACTTATCTCCTCTGAGACGTCTGGACCTGAGAGAAAACAACATGACGCATTCACATGTGAAACAACTGTCTGATCTTGTCAAGAATCCCCAATGCAGCCTGGAGACTCTGAGGTCAGTAAAGGATTGCAGGCAGTCCATGCTGCTCTCAGCAGTGTTGAACTACAACCCACAGAGACTCTATGTTTAAATGGAGCAGCAGTAAATCCATCAGTGAAGAGTTGAAGCCTTTGTGACTTTGTGAGTGGACTGCAGTCAATTCTGCAGAGGAAACACTCTTGATGCTAAAGTCCCTGCAGAGGGGTTTACAATGAGGCAAGTTTATGCATAGCCAGGCTTTCTTTGTGTTAACTGGCCGGACAAAACCTGAACCCCAATCAGAGATAATGAGTATCACCCTGGACAGGTCACCAGTCTATCGCAGGGCTACACATAGAGAGACAGACAACCAAGCACTCTCACATTCACACCTATGGACAATTTAGAATCACTCATACCCTGTTTCCACCGACCTGGTTTTAGTTTTCGTTCGGAGCTTTGTTGGTTCAAACTCCGTTCTTCCTAAGAACCGGTTTGCGTTTCCACTGGCCAGGAGCCAAGTTGGAGCCATGCTATTACGTCACCAGAAGGTCCACGGAGGTCCGTGTTGCCCACCGCCGGCACTTCCGCATTTCCGCGACACAATTGTACCGGATTTCAGCGCAACAGTGTGCGTGTGCAAAACTTCCGTGTGTCCCGGGATTCATTCCAATACATCTGATCAGACCAGAGACGTCCTGGAGAAAAAGGACACATATTATCACTTTTGAGTCTTTTTCCACCGCTGATCGCTGAGCAGCGGAGCTTCTGTGTCCCTCTGCACAGCTGATAGCCGCAGACGATAGCCCCGCCCCCAGCTGCGAAGCACTCGGTTCTTTGCTCTGGCCCAGCAAGGAGTTGGTTCTTTCTAAGAACCAGTTTTTAGAACCAGGAGCCGGTTCTTCGGCGGTGGAAACACAAAGAACCGGTTCTTAGTTAGGAACTAGCTCCGAACTAGAACTAGAACTGGTCGG
>OMNN01091303.1:0-13664 GCA_900302755.1 Chromis chromis | reverse complement strand
ATTTCATTCTTAATTATGTCACGGTTTGCGCTATCAGAAAAAAATCGAACAAATTCCTGGGGGGGTACGAATGAAATTACCGTAATGGCACTATATTGGCTGTAAAGCGCAACGTCGTTTGGCTTTACAGCCAATATAGTGTCATTACGGTAATTTCATTCGTACCCCCCCAGGAAGCTTGCGAAGCAGCCCCATTGTTCCCAGGGAAAACACACACAGCGGCTCAGGTTTTAAAGGGTTAACCCCTGACTGCTCCCTGGGCGCTGCACCGCGGCAGCCCACTGCTCCTAGTATGTATAGTTAAAGTTAACTTTGAATAGGATGAATGCAGAGAAGGAAGGAACCCAAGGGGATCAATAAAGGTTAGATTATTATTATTATTTGTCCCTTTTAAGAGCCATCTGTTGTATTCAACATGTTCAAGACTAGAGTCTTAAGTCCTGGGGTGCCACATCTTTTGAACATCATGTTTGGGTATTTGTTACCCGATGCAGTTTTTATTGAAGAAGCAGCATTTTCTTGTGGTGTTGTTCAAGTGTACCATCATTATCTGTGGTAAAACAATGGAGTCTCATGTTTGTTTGTCCAAATATATCAAAAAGAGTAAACATTTTCCACCTATTTGATCACTTTATTGGAAGCCAAGGCATAATAAGTATTAACATCTCAAGTACTTAAAACCTGACAACTGAATTTAGTAATATTTTAACAACAAATTTACATTCTCAACACATGTTATATAAGTAGGTTATTATTTTTGAAATTGACCTTTCGCACTTGTTTTGTAGGTTTCACACACTGTTTTAAGTCATTTGTCCCTTTCAGGAGCTGTCTGTACAACAAGTTGTATCCGAAATGAAGACAAGACTAGAGTCTTTTGAACATCAGATTTGTTCAAATAACAGATGCAGTTGTTGTTCTCACAAGGTCAGTCTCATGGTAACATGAATTCAGTTTCAGAATTCCAGGTATAGCTGTGCACTTTCACTGAAAATGAAATAAAACATAAAAATCAAACACACTTTTTGTTGTGCAGTTTGTGTTTTCAGTTTACAAAGCAGATTCTAAAACTGGTGCTTGTCAACCAAGTGCAAAAAAATTACCGCTATCTGAATAACCGTGAGTTTTTTTGTTGTTGTTTCTCACACCGAAAAAATAGCAAACTGTTCCAATTCTGACATGATAAATCCTCCAGCTTCACCTCCGCTGAGGACATGCTGCAGTTTTTCTGCTCTCTGTTGTGGCTCTGCAGCATCTAACTCACCTCATTTTAATTGCTCAGCAGCTTTATCATAATATTTAGAGGTTACAGTTAACAAGTTGGCCAATTAATCCGGAATACTAATTAGGCAGTAATAAGGTGTCAGAGAGGCGGCAATAACTGCTGGCTGATCCACAAACAATGACAGGGCAGTAAAACTGACACCAGCCCCAAATTAGCCCCCTGATTTAAATAGGTTGGAGGCTACTTTGTAGAGAATGATACAGGGATCACAATAATGTCAAGGACGTTTTCATCAGTCAACATCCAGTTCAGCTCTTGACATTTCTTCTGCAGCTAATCAATTTCTCTCAGCTCCACTGAGATGCAGCAGCATTTATCTGGGTGATTACATCTTCTACAAACATTTCTGAGTTTGCGAAGCTGAAATGATCTG
Source organism: Chromis chromis (assembly GCA_900302755.1). NCBI lineage: Eukaryota > Metazoa > Chordata > Actinopteri > Pomacentridae > Chromis > Chromis chromis. Next base: position 12,006 of record OMNN01091303.1, on the reverse strand, counting down.
AATGACTCTATTTGTTCATGAACAATTCCAGTAAAAGTCACTAATTTGTTAGCGTTTATCAGAATCTACGAGTCATACAAAGCCACAGTTTGCTAAAATGAAAATGTGAAAAGTTCTAAATTTTTATATTTTGGGTTTTATTACTAGCAGTATTTAGTATCTAGTATATCTGCTTAACTAGCCGGTTATGTTGTGTATTTGTCATATTTTTTGATCAGTTAAAGATCTTTTATCTGATTAGGAATTTAAAAACGTCTATTTGGACACTATAGAAGAAGGAGGGTCATAAAGGGCAGGTGATGCCTCGGACTGATCCATTGGCCTCATCGACTGTTGGACTCTTTATTAGACTATACTTACTGTACTTATACTTACAGCATTTCTTGTTTGTTGATCAATTCAATGAGCTCTGTAAAGCACTGTGAGACAACTGTGTTGTGATATTGGGCTATACAAATAAATTGAATTGAATTGAATATACATTCCTTCAGAAATGTAGGATTTTTAGTTTTTAAAAAAAACTGATTTAATATACGTTCTTTATTGGATTTTATGGCAGTTATAGATCCACAAGTGGGATGTTGTACTTTTTTAAAATTCTCCTCTTTTAGTGTCATTGTCAGCACAGTATTAGCTAACCCAGAAAGTGAAAGCCAAAATGACATTTCACAATAACTCTGCTAATATTTCTTTGATTCAAATGCAAATAAGTGACTTTTAAGCAAAAGAGAAAGAGTAGTTCAACACTCTAGTCTGCTCCCTTTTAAATGAATCCTCCCAGGTGAAGCTGTAAAGACGAGTGTGCTGATACCTTGAAAATGACGGCGGGATCAATATCAAATCCACACAAGTAAGTGCTTCTCTTTATGGTGACAGGGGACACGGGAGACGTCGATAGCTTTTCATTTTGCTGTTTTAACACCACAGGCAAGTTTGTATTGCTAAGCAGTGTTTGTTAAAAGCTACAAAAGCCAAACAGACAGAAAGGGGACGCAACGGCGTACAACAATTATTCATAATTACATAAAAAACAAAACACGCCTCTGTTTTTCCATTACGCGTATCAACAACAATAAATCACTGGATCATTTCCTGCACTTAAACGTCAGTCGAGCTGTATTCTCGGTGGATGTTGTCATCCGGATGGGTAAGAAAAGCACTGAGAGCAGAAAAACATGCTGCATCTAAAGGTGGAACCAATATGAGCGTTTCTGTTCTGTTTACCTCAAGGCTCATCTGTTTGTGATGGGACATTGAAGCCATAATAAACAACAGTTGGAGTTTTTCTTTTCGCAGCGAATGTAAAAAAAATGTATTTAGTTGAATGTCCTTGGTTTATGTTATGGGTATGGTATATGGTTTGAGAGCTTTACGTTATTCTATAAATATGGACATTATATAGAGGCCAGTTGTACAAAAAACATATTACTCTCTTTATAAAGCTGAGATGAGACTGTATTTGTTTTTCGGTGGACTGTAATGTGCTTATATTCTATTTTCCTCCTGGTTTTGAAAGTCCAACTCCCCGTGTTCAGCCACTGTTTACTGTTTAGTGTTGGCTGCAGACGGACACCCTGTGCATCTCCTCTGAGAAACATGGCTTCAGCAGCTGCTTCGTTTCAGCTGCCAGCACAGAGCTTCGCTGGTCGACTGTAACATTACAACCCCCTTAAATCCCCCCCCAACTCCCAGGCAGTCAACCGGCCAACCAATGGGAGCCACGGGTGCAGAAACAAAGATGTAATCCCCTGCTGGCTTCCCACCTACAAACATTTGTATTGATTGAAACGCATGGCTGAACAGTCCACCATCCTCGCTTGATTTTTTTTTTTTACACCTTCTGCTCATAATACCATAACCATAATACAATGTTTCGTTTATTCAATACTTTAGAATGTTGAAAATCTGTCCTAAAACTATCATTTCAGTTAGGAACGATTACCATTATTTAAGCAGCAGTTGCAGGATTACATTATTGTCATTTAAAACCATTTGTTATTTTATTCATTGTAAAATGATTTAACCTCTAGTTTAAGTTAGAATCTTTCCTTAGCCATCCAAAAAGCCTTAAAATTCTAATTTACTTATTTAGATTAACCGTGTTGGTTGGAAACATTGTTGTGATGGATTGGGTTGACATAATAATGTTAGCAATTGCATCAACTTTAAAATTATGTGTAATTTAAACTTAAATTCTTTCTTTAGTTGATTTAAAACATAATTTAAGTTGAGGTAACGTAATGAAATTAGCTTGAAAACTTAATTTTTCTTCATCTTGAGTTTAGGATTTGAAGTGCTCTCTTTTATTTCAACATTCTTGTTAAGTTTCAGTTGATAAAAATATACTTGGTTGTGGAGGAAAAGCTGTTTAGCCTAACACACTTTATTTTGTTGGTTGAACATTATTTCATTAGAAGTTGTCACAACTCATAAAAGACTGATGTTAAGCCCAAACATTATTTTCTTTACTGTTCATGCAGTGCCTTTAATAGTTCCCCAAGGCATTTATAACCACCTTATATTATAATTTCCTTATAAATGCCCTGTTTTTTTACTTTAAAGAGGTCTTTCTTTTTAACAGTCCTGTATTCCGGTATTAGATTGGTTTCCTTGGGTTTATGATTTTCTTCCCTGCGGGTACATTTCTCGCTCATCATTTGAAATCTATGCAGATGATCCTGTTGTTGATGCATCTTAGCAGCGATTCACATTCGAGCGTTATGGACGAGAAGAGGGACTGAATGTGAAACGACGCCAAACATTTCAGCTTCTCATTTTAACGATTTTCAAATTAAATATATTCAATTTGGGGCTCACGATTACAAAACTCGTGCTTTCAAAACCATAAAATGCAGGAAAATCGATACTTTCTTGAAAGCTAATGCATGATAATCAGGTGACTTTTTTCGAATAATTGAGCAGAGAATGAGATTTCTATTCTTATTATTGTATGGGGATGTTATCTTTAGGAATCCAAAAGGCTGTGATTCTTCTCAGTCAGACCAAGTGAAATTTGATAGTACAGACTGTTCTATATATGACACAATACTGGAATGCAGTTTTTTCCGCCTTCCATTTAAGCATTTGTCACAAAATAGATGGCGCTACACTCGCCATTAAAAGTAAATAATTAAAGTCATTAGTTGTAATGGCAGAGAGTCTGGCGCACATCCATTTTCTGCTCCTCGGCTACATGTGTGCCTTAACCTCGCTGCTGTTGTTGGAGCTTGATTTCTTTTTCCTGTGCCGTTTTTTTTTTTTTTCTTTCGGAGTGGTAGAGTGAGAGAGAGTAGCAACAGGAAAAAGGATAGAGAGATGCATTATTCATACAAATTAGACGCTGCTACTCTTGTGCAAATCAGCATCCTGCCGTAGGAAATGGAGAATGACAGGAGATGGAAAAGTGCGATGTCCACTCCTCCCACTGGGCCACGGCATCTGTCTCTGAACAGCTCACTGCCAGTTCACCAAACATGAAGCATGTGTGAGGCCTTATCTGCTCGCCTTTGATGGGCTGCCAAAACTCAGGGGCTGAGGGGACAGCAAAAAAAAAAAAAACAGCCATGCATCGCCTCCCTTTTCCTCACCCTGCCCTTCCTCCCTCACCAAAGCTACTGGCTGGCCACTGATATGAGCAACAATTTCCTGTCTGGATGCCTCCGTCTCTCGCGCACACAAATAAACAGCGCACACATGCAGCCGCAAAAAAAAAGCACAGCGTACTTAGGTATGTATAAAACATGGGCTTGCACATGTAGCACACGGACACATTTTTTATCTCCAAAGGCCTTGTTTGGTAGCTTGCCTGGCCTGCAGCAATCTCTTACAGAGGAGACAGAGGATTTTCTGAGCTGAGCCACATTCTAGCAGCTCTACTGGATTACCATGCAAACACAGCTCCCTCACTCCCTCCCTCCCTCACTCCCTCCCACCTCCTGATATCTACTCCATTTTCAGCATGCACCTGACTCCCTCTATTCTATCAGTTAAATCTCCCCCTGCCTCCCCCCCCTTTTTTTCTTTCTCGCTCTCCTCCTCTTCCATCCCAGCACTCACTATCATGCCCTGGTCAATTTCCAACACAGGAGGTCACGAGAAAATGGGTTGTGATTCGGGGTGGTGCAGTCTACAGTTGAAGGGGATGTGCAGATTGCATGTTGTGACTGTTTGCAGGCTGTAAGGAAGACGAAGGGCTCGTCTGGAGCCGCCGGTGGCCCTTTAAGCCGACAGCCTTTATAGAGTGCCTGCTCATTTTCTTCTGTGTCTCAACAGTTCAAGAAAACCACGGACAGTAGAAGTCAGGCGGGATGTGTCCCAGACTAGCTCAGGAGGCAGTGGACTGCCTGGGGAGTCTGACATATTCCGAGGGTGTCCCAGTGCCAATATTGTTCCAGTTCAATGGAAGTTCAGCAGCCTTGAATATTCCCACTGCACAGTAAAAACCAGTGAGCAGCGCCGTTATCTCTCCTCACAGACTGGAAACAGCTTTGCAGCAATTTTATTCCATGTTCATACAGCAGCAAGAAGGAATAAAAAACTAATTTTCTCACAAAGTTACAAATGTTAATTATTGTACATGCCACTTTATACTACATCTCACTGTCTGATGGGGGAAAAACACAACCTGAAGTTGCAATATACAATCACAATTAAGATGCATTCTCCTCCTTACAAAACATATTATTTGGCCACAGTGTGGTGAACAATATATGAATCAGACAGAAGCTTGTTGCATGAATACTGCAGAACACTTGAGCGGTCGCATTTGTCATCATAAATTATTTCATCCATTCATCTTGATGAATGCTCATCGCTCGACAAACATGACAATGACATTACCCAGTTACCCAGGCAGCAGCTCTGTCATTGTCCAATCAGCTTGTATTTTATTGTACTTTTTTTTTATTTTTTTAGCAAAAGCTATTTTATTTAAGGTTATTAAAAATAAGAATAAGAGCAAGGAAGCTGAATTGGTTCAGGTTGAAAGGTGTCAAGGTGACTCAGGTCAGAGCGAAAACAACAAATTAGAAGATTATAAAGTGGAAGAACCAAACAAATGATGATCTGTAACAGCACAGCCGACTCTCTCTTGCAACTCCAAACCATCTAATGCAAAGCCTCAGTCTTAAAGAGTTCCTATGCCAACTGTGTAAAATGCTCCACACAGTCACTGAAGCTGACACTAACAATAATGTCACTGGCTATAATGAAAGAGCTCGGAATCCAAAAATAATTGAGATTAACAGCAGAGTCAGTAATATTGTGACAACTGTTCATCTTTCTCTTTAGAGCTCAGCCAAAGAGGCATATGGCAGCTTGTGTGCTTGTCCCTGCTGTTGATCTAACATCAGCACCATGCACATCCTCTGGCTCGTGTCGCAGGTCATTGACTCCTTCGTGTCCCAACAGGCGTGATTCGCTCCAACAGCAGTGTTTTCGGAGTGTGAAGAAATGCTCGGTGTCAGCGGAGTAGAACAAACACAAATGGTGGATACGGCGTTGAAGACATACGAGAGTGCAGCGAGACAAAACAGCGAGCAGACAAGGTGACACACAGTCGGCCTGTTTTTCTGCTGGACAGCCTGGCGCTCGGCTCTGGGAATGACCAGAGCTGTGATGTGGGGACTTTGCTACTCTTGTTGAACTCAGAGGCTCTGACAGGCAGCACAGTGACTCAGTGATCACAGATACAACTTTAAAAAAACAGAAGTAGTATTAACACTAACTTACTGTGACGTCCTTGCCTCATGTAAAAACCATCAGGATTGTTATCAGGAAGTTAAAGCTGCATTCAGTTATTTTTAGGTAAATGGATGGATGTATGGATGTATGGATGTATGGATGTATGGATGGATGGATGTATGGATGTATGGATGGGTGGATGGATAGATATATGGATGGGTGGATGGATGGATGGGTCGATGGCTAGATAGATAGAAAAATAAGGAAACCAATGTGCCAAGTTTAGCACATTATACCAAGTAACCTGCAAATTGTGCTGGTAGAAGAAGTAAGATGAAAAAAAGAGTATTTATAAAGTCTAAATACAGTATATCGGTAGAAATAACAATAAGCATATAGGAGAGGTGCTTGGACCCAGGATTATTGGGTTTTATTGCACAGCGAGGTGTGATTTCATACCTTTTCATTGGAAAAATGTGAACACACATGAAGTGTAAGTCACTGGGAGGGTCACTTAATGCAAACTGAATTAAGTGCAGGACACATTCTGGAATAAATATGAGAAAAAAAACAGAAGTGTGAGGTAAGGGTGCGTCTGAGCTGTCACACAAACACATAAAGCCAACAGTGTTGTTAGCTAAATCAAGCAACAGTATGTCTGGATAGCCTATTGATTAGACAAAACTATTTGTGGAGGTTGTAATGTCAATAAACGGCACCATTGCATTCCAGTTAGATTTGTCTTTGTGGCCATATATACAAATCTGATATACTTTAGCTCAGTTTTATTGGCTTACTACTTGTGTTTTAGGTTTTTCAGTGTAGAACTGGAACTTAAAGTGGCACAAACATACACTGTTTACGCAAATTAAGAAAAATAAACAGTGATCTAAAACAATTCATTAGGATAATTAAACATAATTGCAATGACCGATAATAAACTGTAATAATGTCGCCAAACTGCACAGTTACCAGGCAACAGTTAATGCATCAGTATTTATATTAACCTCCTTCGTCTCAATTATATTACAGCATCTTTGTTTCTTATCTTATCCAATGTTTTTTAAATGAGAATCACTGGATAGATATAACAACAGATTCACTACTATGTATTTGTAGAGACTTGCATTTGAAATTAAATGTACAAGAGATCACACACAGAATCTATCTATGAAACCAACACAGATATATTCACAAACCAAACAATCTGTTCCTCACTGGGAGATATTTCAGTTTCCACGAGCCACACCAACATACTGCAGATTTGGTGCACTCAGTCTACATGTGTGTGTTTAGCCGCTAACTGCAGCCCGTAGCAGACGTGTGCCACTTTTACACGTCTCTCCTGGGAAATCCGAGGCTCCTTTCACTCTATAATGCCAGCAGAGGCTCTGGCTGTTAAAACCTCATCCCTGCCTCTTAAAGTCTTTCTTCTGATTGAATTCTGCAGTTTCACTGAGTTGAACGAGGTGGCAGCTTTCCTGTAAAATTGACTTACCACTCAGTCAACTTATCACGTTTTCGTTGAGAGGCATTTAGTTCCCCCATTCATAACGGACGCAGGCTTCGTCTTCATTGAAGCATTAATGCATAATCACTATTCATAAAAGCCGCGTTGCAGTGTGCTGGCGTGTCATGTTTATGTCATTTAAACACAATTAGCAGTCAGTCTAAGGGATGCATGTTACGGCTGGGGTCTGGTGCACACTATAGCAATGAACAGCACTCATCTAAAGAGGAATATTAACTCAAACAAATGATTGATGATTCACAGACGATAAAGAGACACTGGACTTCTTGTTTACAAGAAATGTGCAGCTTAAAATCATTTTTATTATTATTAACTGTATAACCCCACCCCATCTGCAGGAGTGACATCTAAAACACTAGACGCTTACATCTAAACAATAATATCAATATCATTTGCAATATTACTTCTCAATAGCTTGTGCAATATCCTTTTCCATATCATGTGCAGCATTTCATTTCATTTCATGTACAATATTCTGAAAACTGAGACTATCATTCTAGTGCCCATGAAGACCAACATCAGCTCTTTGAATGACTACAGACCAGTTACACTGACACCCATCATCTCACAGTGCTCTGAAAGATTAGTTCTGGCATACATCAAATCCACCCTCTCCCCTGCCTCAGACCAGCACCAGTATGCATACAGGGCTAACAGATCTACTGAGGATGCCATAAATACCTCCCTCCATACCGCACTGCTTCACCTGCAGCAGAAGGGGACATACACTGATTAGGCACAACATTATGACCACCTGCCTAATATCGTGTTGGTCCCCCTTATATGGTCAAAAATGCTCTGAACCATTGGGCATGGACAAGAGGACCTCTCAGGGTGTCCTATGGGGTCTGGCACCAGGATGCTGGCAGTGGATCCTTTGGGTACTCTGGCTTGTGCAGTGGGGCCTCTGTCAATCCAACTTGTTCCACTGCATCCTGTTGATGCTTAGAGGTCAAATCAACATCTTGGGCCATTGTCATGTTCCTCAAGATGTTCCTGATTATTGGATGTTTTTGCCATGTGGTGGGGTGCATTTTCCTGTTGGGGTCGGCCAGTGACATTTGGGATTGCCATTTGCATGAGGGAGTGTGCTTGTTCTGGGACAATGTTTATTTGGGTGTCTAAGTCTCATCAACACAGATTCAGTTTTGTTATTGTAATTATTAAGAATATACACTTCAAATTATATACACATATTTCTGCTTGTCCAGATATGTGTCACAGTAAGCTGAATCTGAATTTGAAGGAGGGATTCTGAATTTTGAAAAGTGAATATGGAATTAAATTCAATTTAAAGTATGTAATTGGAATTCAGTTTTTAATAGAATTTATTTAAATTGAGCACTTCAAATTCAAATTGTGTAATTCAAATTGTGCAATTCAAATTCAGGTCCTAGTGGGACATTTGTTTGCCCAGATATATATACATAAAAATCTTGCACTTCAAAACAAAATGCTCTTTTTACAACTGAGCCTCACACATTTCATATCAGAAATACAGAAATCTCCCAACAGAAATATTCAAAGCTGGTCCAGCTTTAGCACATTTTTGTTTTGTTATCATGTGAGACCCCATAATAGGATTTTTGGAAAAAACATTTTCAGGGTCTTAAATCCCCACCAGCTACCATCTCCATGCAAAAGCAATTGGTCCTGTCCGTGTCCAACTGCCAAATATAAAATGTAGCATCTCAGAAAAACCTTGTCCAATTATCCCCTACATGGTGCCTAATATGGATTTATGTCTCTGGTCAGAAGCTTTTGTGTCCTTTCAGCGGCGTTCCAGGTCATAAACTTCCAGTGTCACATGAGGTCAGACGGACTCTGAAATCACCTCCAAACACATTCTGTCCACACTTTGTATTCGTCATCATCTGTGTGCATCTAGCAAGACAAAAAGTACACGCTAATAATATATTTTGTTCTTTTTTTTCTTTGTAACATAATTAATTGAATAAATAACTGTAAGGTTGTAAAATAAGAACCTCAGACAGCCAGACAACTCTTCAAACTGTGAAAGAATTAGGCTGTCTCGCAATTACAAAATGCATATCAGCTTCAAAGGCTGCATAGCAGGGAATGAGAAATGAGATATTGAATCCTCACCCGATATAAAACACGAGAACGAAACGAATGTATTATTTAACATGTTTTTCTGCTTCACTTTATAAGATTTAATGTTTTTCACTTTTAAACTTGGAGCACCCATTTATTCTGCTAATTGGCCAAATAAACGCCATAGAAGGGAATTTAAGTGGCAACATAAATTCCAATTACTGATTCCAATTATCTGAAATTGGATTCACCTCCATCTCACAAACAATGATAAAACAAAACACGTGCACACTGCATGCACGCTGTTGCGCATGCAGAGGAACACCACAGGGATGAGATAACCTTAAGAATTAAAGTGATTATTACAAAAATTGAATTATACAAATCAATTTGTATGCAATTATAATATTCTTACATCAATTAAAGAGCACAGTTGGATTCAAAGGGTCGGGCATATTTTTCCATTGTCTGCGGAGAAGGTAGCTACAAACACCACTGCAGAGAACTTAATTATAAATGTGTTACAAAAAATAGTTTAATATATAAGAAATACACTTATTTGCGTTGTAAGGAAGTTCAGTTCTCACTTCTCAAGGGCCTAACAGTAGCAGCTTGGAACTGGTTGGAAGCCAGTTAGCTTAGCTTAGCTTAGCATAGCATTTCGTGGAAATTTGTTATATCATCAAACTCAGAAAACACAAACACTTTGCTGGGTTGTTTGCAGATTTAATATTGTATACAATATGGAGAATAACAGATTTGAATAACTGATTGGAAGCCAGTTAGCTTAGCTTAGCTTAGCTTAGGTTAGCGTTAGCATGTCGTGGAAATTTGTTATATCATCAAACTCAGAAAACACAAAACACTTTGCTGCACTGTAAAAACGACAACTAGGCATTGTTGTTCTCACTAGTGTTTTTAAGCTAGCATCACTCATAAATTAAGCATTGCCACCTGTAACTAACAATAATGAGTCAGCACAGCAAACTTCTCACTATCGTTGCCTCTACTAGAGTTTTGATAAGACAATAACAAGAATTTTCTTGTTGAAATTATTTGAGTTGCATTTCCCTGGAAGGAAACCCCGTAGACAAGTATGCATGCTCATTAAGGTTCCTCGTGTACCTTGCTGGGCCACGTGTGGGTCGTCAGACATTTTTGGCAGTGAAACAGGCTGGAGGTGGACTGGACTTGGGACGTTTTACTCGGAATAACATTTAAATATTTTGAATATTTGTCAAGACCTGACGTTTTCCTCAACCGGTAAGTTTGTTTTTTTTACTACAGAAAAAATGTTAATAGAAATATTAGTGAATACATTTGTGTACCATCCAAAGTTAGTGTTAGTTAAGCTGGATGTTGTGTGTATTGCATTGCTAGCGTCTCAAAATGCGTTTTAATTGAACAGTGCGGTTGCTTTATGTTTGAGAGGGTGAAGGGGATAAGCAAGAGGGCTCTGTTTAATTCTGTTTTTTGTTTTGTTTTTTTGTTTTGTTTTTTTACTGATTTTGGGTAGCTAGCTCAGCATGTGTGCAGGTTGGCAGAGTGCATGTTTGTGTGACGGCGGAGCAGAGCGCATAAAAAGTTATAAAATTAGCATTATAGCTGTAACTCTTGGTGTATACACAGGCACGGCTATTTATCGATGAATAAATATACCAGGTTCGTGTGCTGGGTCATCTGCTAGCTAAAGTGAGCGGGTGAGCTGTTAGCGGCTGCGTTAGCCCTGCAGCAACACACAAGAGGCGCGCCTGTGCTGCGGGTGTTTGGCGGACCGTCCGCATTTCTCCGTTAGAATTACGGTGGGGCTTATTACGTTGTTGAGGGTTGGCGGACCCCTGTGGCCGCGACTGATCCAAAACCCAAGACTTAGACTTTTCGAATCTGGTCTAGTTTACCCCAAAGAGGATGAGGACTCTTAAAAATACAGTTTCTGATTTGTGAAAATGCAAAAAGGGACATTTTACCATAATTTTCTGCACTTAGACCACATTACACCAGGTCCTGATCCAAAACCACAGGACTCAGACTTTTCAAATCTGGTCTAGTTTATCCCAGAGAGGATGAAGACTCTATAAAATACAGGTTCTGATTTGTGAAACCTTTATTGTACAGTTTGACTGACTTCTCTTTTTCTAAAACAAGCTGTGTGGTACAATACAGATGCCTAGGGTACTGATAGTAAACTGTTAATTTGTCATGTTAATTTGTCATGAGAGCAATTAATTGTTCTTATTGTAATATTCAATGTTCATTAGCAATATTCATTTGTGTCTGTATTAGAGTTTATTCGTATTTTATTTTTTATTGCAATAGCAATATAGCAAAAATGTGCTGCTCACTCTTTCTTCCAAACACCAACAAATGATAGCGTATCATCTGGATCATCAGTCTCTTCAAACAAAAACTGTACATTGAAAAGGTGAAGGTGGTCAACGTTTCGGAACTGGACAAACCACTACAGTGTGAAATACAAAAGAAGTATCCACATCTTGGCAGTGTGTCTCTGTCAAAATCTATACACCTGCATGGAACACAGTATGTGCAAGACATGATTTTAGTAGCCGGGCATTACAGTGGTCTCCCAGAGTTCCATAAGACTGTGACTATTCTCATTCATGCAGAAAAAGTGACATTTTTTTTGTAAAAGACTCTCCTCTTGGTACACTGAACATTTCCGGTCCTATGACCTCTTTGAATCCCACATTGCAGAGATTGTAGCCCTGGATCCAGATGTG
>OMNN01091299.1:3214-16143 GCA_900302755.1 Chromis chromis | reverse complement strand
GAAGACAAAAGAGGCAACAGTCTTGAACAACCCTCAGCTTACTGAGGTAGTCATGTAATTACTCTTTGCTGCCACATGGGGTCACTCATGTGCATCATAATCAGGTAACGCCTAGTAATTGTTTCAGTAGAATACATAACATTATCTTGTTTTTTGCTTGCAGCCTGCTAAACTGACTGAGGCTTTCAAGTATTTCATCCAGGGCATGGGCTACAGTAAGTTCACAAATAATTTATAAGTTTCTGTTTACAAATACAGGTTTTTTTTTTTCATATTGTTTCTAATCTGACACGCCCTAATACATGCATTTATACATGCATGCCTCTGCTGTGACTGTAAGCTTTTGGATGCTGTTTGTCACTAAGATTTATCATTTAATACTCAAATCAGAGGCTCTTACTGTTTATTTACCGTCTTACATAACTTAACTACTTACCGACTTACTGTCTTTTAATGGGGGTCCTCAACAAACATGCTCAAATGATTGGATTACGTTGCAGGTGCCGGCTGTTTTTACTGAGCTTGGAAAGTGCAGTTTTACTTAATGTGCTCCTGCAACATGCACAAAAGTCTAAAGATTGATACATTTTTATGCTTTGGGCAATTTAAACTTGAAGCTTTGCCCTATTTTACCTCCAGCTGTTCTTGTTTTAGTTGATTTATTGGCTTTAAATTTAAAATACTGTTACTGTTTTTTTATTATTTTACTAGTTTTGCCTTTTCAATATTGATATCCGAGCTTCTTATTTGTGTGCCTTGTTTAGATTCTTACTCAACTATGCTTTAAATGAGGCCTCCATATGTCAATATATTCTGAGTTTAAAAAAGGTAGAACGAACGAATAAACCACGTATCATTGCCTGTTGTGTGCAGCTTTGCTCAAAATATGCATTTTATTAAAAGATTACAACTTGCAATATTCTATATTTTGCATTATTGTCAGTAGATCGCATCATTTTCACACTATTAGGAATTTTCCATGTTTCAAAGCACAAAACTAAAAGCAAACAACAAAAATACTTGGTGACATTTATTTTGAGTCTGGTGCTCGTGCATTAAATGTGTGTTATTCCACTGCTTAAAATAGTCCCTAATAAAACCCTGTTTAATGCTATTTTAGGATTTCTTACAGCTAAAACAACAAGTCACACACTTGTTAGACATGGATTTATGCTTTGTTTATTTTGGTATTTTAATATGTCTGATGACAATAAAGAAACACACATTAATCATAGTGTTATCCTTTAAATATTCTATACTGTATGCATTGTTTTCCAGTTTCTAAATGTAATCTCACCATGCATTTCTTTCTTTTCGTTTCTCCACAGTGGCTTCCTCCTGCATGACCCGCCTGTCCCGCTCCCGCACCACCTCCCTGTCCTCCTCCTACTCCATGGATGGGTCTCGCTCTCGTTCCCGCACCCTGTCGCAGGGCTCGCAGGGCGGACAGATGCCGCCCAGCCCCTCCCAAACCATGGAGGTGTCCTGCTGAAGCAAAAAAAAACGAAATAACATAGAACGAAGAGAGAGAGGGTGAGAGAGTAAGAGTGGGAAAAGAGAGGAAGCAAAAAAAATTAGGAAGGGAAAGATGAAGCATGACGATAATGCAGGAACAAGACGAATGGGTTACTTATTTGTCACTAAACAACTCCCATCATTCCCCACAAGAGCAGAATAGGAAACAGAGGGAGGAAGGGAGGGAGAAGGGAAATAAAGTGATTTCAGTGGAAGATGGAAAGCTGTCCTCCACATTTTGCACCGCATACAAGTCCAACCCTTCAAATCCCCCCTTCCAAAACACAGTAGACTGGGCTGTTCTCCAGTAAATATAAGAAGTGCAGTCTTTAGAAGGCAAGAAGAGATTATTTAAAAAAAGGGATGAGGTGAAGAATAACGACCAGTTCTCTCTCCCTCCCTCTACTGGAGCCTCTGTCAGCCGATAGAGCCCTTTAATTTAGACAAAGAGTGCGGCCTATAGATAAAAATATAGACGCCGCACACCTTAACCAATAGTAATAATCCCGAAAACGGTGTTGTTGTTGATGCTGATGATTACGTTGTTGATGATGATGAAGCTAATGATAATTGATGATGAAATAATAGGAAAAAAAAAAACAGTAACACTTTTCTCTTTAATGAAATAACATAGATTTAAAAAAAAAATACTATAGCAGAGATACTTACAATGATGTGTGTCTACTACTTTTTAAGCTAGTTTTTATTGTGTTATTTTTATTTCTTTAATCGGATTTTATTTTCTTATTCGTAACCTGTCTCAGCAAGGGGCTGACGGCTACTGATTGGCTGGCCGGTAACGTGGAAACAGCCGATGAGAGCATTTATAGTGACTACTCCCTCCTTGATGTTGCCAGGTTGTTTATGTCTTCCATCTGCCCCCCTTGTCTATAAGTGACTGTTTTATTTCCCCCTCGTTGGATTTGAGGAAGTGGGCCGGAAGCTTTTTTTTTTTTTTTTCTTTTTTTTTCTGGACTGTTTGGAAGATGCATGCCTGGTATCAGCCCATGTGAATATTGATATTATTTTTCTTTTATATTCTGCTATGAGTTGTGAGAATGTGTGTGCTGTTTTGGTCTGAAGGCAAGCATAGGTGAGACTGAGGGTGTTTTTTTTTAGCTTTGCAGCTAGCTCGCACCCTATTGTTAACACTAGTCGCACATTTAATAGTGCTTCCAATATCGCTGGCGGTCTTGCACTGCGTGTCCTAATATCCACGCTCGTGTACTACTCCCCAGGGGGCGTCACATCAGCAGTAGCATGCCAGTCTGGATATTGCATTGTCAGTGCCAGCAGTGGCCAGATGGGATCACTGTGTTTATCACCTGGGTTGTAAATCTCTTAGCCTTGCCCGTGCATGGATACCTCCTAACAAACCCAGCCGGCATACTTGAGTTTATGTGCGCTGTGAGGTTAAAATGAACACACACTCCTTCAACTAGATTCAAGCGACGGGGGTCAGGAGAGAATTTTGTTTGCGTGTGATTGTTTGGACGTGTGTGAGGAAGTAAATGTGAGGAGTGTTTGTATCCGGGAAAGCACAAAGACGGAGAAAAGACTAGGGTCCTCTAGGGAAGTTTAGTAGTGAGACCAACAAAACCCCCTGTGACTTATTTTTGACAATGAACCAGCCCCTTCACTGCCACCAAACTCAGAAAAAAAATCTCTAGAAATGTTGGTTGTTGTCATAAGAGGTGAAAGCTCTTTTAGTTTGATCGGCCAATATCTGAACTTTAAGCTTAAGCGTACTGCCAAAACTGAGGGGGTGAATAGGGGGTATTTTTTAGTCCAAATTTTGCCATCAGAAATGCTGTGAGGCTAAATGTGCACCTTTTTAGGATCATGTATATTGTCTCAATTGAGCTAAATTCCCTCAAAGAAAGCTTACCACTGCCCTGTGACGTGTAGCCATTAGACCAAGGACCCGTATCTGAACCCAATCTGATATCATTGGAGTGCATGTGCATTTTTAAGCATGTCCTGATGCAGCTTTGATTTTTTCTTCTTCTTTAATAAGCAGTAATGTTTTTATGAGTCAGCTGGAGGTTGCCTGTTTATTTCACATGCTGTTTAGTGCTCCTTACCCAAACCTGTTTGCTGAAGGTGAGACGGAGCGATGGTTATGGTGAGAGTAACAGAAAAGTTCATGAAGGGCGTCAGATTTGAGCTTGGAGATGATATTAATGGTGGTGATGATGATGATGATGAACCAGGATGCCACTTGGGTTACTGTCCAGAGGGCTGAAGTGTAGAATGTAAATGTTTTGCT
Source organism: Chromis chromis (assembly GCA_900302755.1). NCBI lineage: Eukaryota > Metazoa > Chordata > Actinopteri > Pomacentridae > Chromis > Chromis chromis. The sequence goes on along the minus strand of OMNN01091299.1, from coordinate 12,359 downwards.
CATCCCAGGCTGAAATTATTACTAAATAATAACTGGAACATCTACCAGATAAGGGATAACAGACGGAGCCTGGAAAAGAAAACTACCAAATAAGGAAAACGGAGCGGTACTTCTTTCTGGAGAGTTGAGCAGGGCTGTGTGATTGTAAATGCTTGTCCATTTTGTCTTTTGTTTGTCTCTCAATTTTTACTTCGCTCATATTTTTTTCTTTCCCCTTTTATGTTTTGGATTTTCTATTTTTATTTTTGTCGTTTTATCTATATGAAGTGTTAGTTTACTGTCCCGATGTGCTCACAAGTTAGTTATCTGTGTGATAGTTCTTGTGTAACTTTTTTAGCATTAGCGCTTATAAGGGAGAATAATATAATTAACAATAAAAAGATTAAAAGTAAAGAGAATACAATCAAATTTACTTGTGTGACTAATTTCTCTGTGTAACACAATGAACATCCTAAAAAAAGCAAACTTAAATATGAATAAAAGCTTAAGAGTAATCTTCCGTCTAATGTCTTTTTTTCGGATGTATGTCTGCCTTTTCACAATTTCTATTCTATTGATTTTTCTGATGTTTTTTGTAACTGAATGAATGAAAAAATTGAATAACAACCATCTTGAAAAATTGGGGGCTTATCCCAACTCACAGATCTCTAGAATTTAATTTCAGTTGCACAATTTCAGAGTTACAGGAATAGGAATTGCAAGACACTTAGCTCGAGGCAAAGTAAAATCATCCACTTTCTTTGTATGTGTAGCCCAAAGCATGAAAGCATGTGGAAAACTATTAAATCAACTGGAAGAAGATTCTTCAGTCTGACAACACCAACATTTAGCTTGCTGGCTAATATCAAATTATATTGACCATCAATTAATGTCAAAAAGCAATAAAAGGAGAAAACTTCCAAGGGGGCGAAACACTTGTTTTAAGCACTTAAATAACTAACAATAATCAAACCCAGTCTGCTGCCTCGAGGTCATGAGTAAAAATTTGTGTTTCACGGAGCTGTTATGAGATTTGACTGTTTTCTAAGGCAATAAATTAACATTAACATTGAAATGTGGGACTTTTTATAAGACATTCATGGCTTTAGCTTCAGAACCCATATGCCTATCAAAGCATTGATTATACTGATATTAAATGTATGCAGTACCGCCTGTGGCCGCCGGTGGCAGCACTGAGCGCGGCGCTACAGAGAAGCTGCTAGAGCGAGGAAGAAATCAGCCGCTAGCTTTAAAATGAGAAACACCTGCGCTCCGGAGCTCTGCTGTGCTCCACTCAGGTAATACTAACACTTTTTAAAACTTTTTCACTTTTAGTATTTGTCAGCAATGTGAAAATAGTGCACTCTGTGTGAATTTACGTTTTTAAACAGGTGGGTTTACTTGGTAAGTAGAGCAGGACCTTAAAAGGAGGAGGAGCTAGTAGCCCTAGTTGCTAATTAGCTTCCTGTTTACAACTCCTACCAGCTACTGTATAACTACAAGTTCAAAATAAGATTAAATAATGTTACTATTCCACACAAGTTCCTTTGTAAACACATAAACATTTTAACTTGGACTTTAAAAAAATCATAAAGGAAGGCAATTGAATTATCTTATTACAGAATAAATAAATTCCAGCCCGCTCTCACAAAGGTTTATCCAATTAGCTCAACAATGAAAAGTGTAAATACAAAAAGGTTCAGACTGTCAGTTTTCATTTAAGGTCTTTTCTTGAATGATATGGCCTTGCTTATATGTTCTTTTGTAATATGTGAAAATGTAAGAGTAGGACTTTTGATGTTCCCCCTGATGGATTTCTTGCTACTGTAGGCTGAGCACCCCTGGTAAGTAGTGATTTGACATCATTACATAAGGAATTTAAATGTCAATGATAATAAAAATAAGGTAAGTTTATCATTTTTGTCCAAGACCATCAATCCTTAATTAATCAGGGTGTTCATCTTCCAGATGTTGAAGTTGTAGTTCACTATGATTTAAGTACCCCCTAAATGTGTTCACTTAAGCATACTTCTTGTGTACATATGATATTGATAGACGTTGTTAATAACATTGTACTGTACTGAGAAAGTGTATATTACAGTATACAAATAATGTCCATTGCTTCTACCTGTTAAGTTTTTGTTATACTATAAATTAATTCTAAAAGTCTTTATGCAGCTTGAACAACCACCCTAAATGTAACCAGCTGTTGTAAAGCTAAAACATTTATGCATCTTACTATATATTGTAACATGTGCTACACAGACAAACACAAGTCCTGACTCCAATGCAGGCAAGCTTCAGTACCACATTATTACCACACAGTGGCAGTAATGAAGTTATTATATTCAATCCCTGGTCATCTTTCATATTGAAGAGTCTACTTTAAGTTTTGTGTTTGTGTGAAGAATGTCCTTAACAATAAAAAATGGGTGGCCAGAATGAGACCCTTACTCACACACAGGTGGTTTTCAGTGACAATATTATGGAAATTTAAATTGCTACACAATCTGTGTAAATATTTTCTGGTCAATCAGAACTACGTAGTTGTATGTGCTTGAATTTGGGTGGCTGTGCTAATAAGATGCATCTGTATTGTATGTATGCATAGACCTCTAACCAGCTTCATTGCATTGTTGTGTGGCTCTTTGACACCACTCCTCACTGTGAAGAATAACAAGCACCAGAGTTCTATTGCCTCTCAGAGTGTTCTATTATTTTTGCTCCCTCCATATGTAAATATACTGCAGTAATGGGTGTTTTACATAACTATCAGTCTGTGTGTGTTAATTAGTTTTATTTTTATTGTACAGAATCAAATTTCCTTTAAAATGTCACCAGAAATATATGCTTTTACCAAGAATTCTTTCAATGACCTTAATACATGCAGTGTTTTTCTGTTTTTGTTAATGTAGGTGTAGTATCAGTACCCCAACATTTAAATACATTTAGAACAAAGGCTCAATTGATTGGATCTTTATGCTGAATTAATAACATTTAAAATAAAGAGAAAAAAAATCTAAACAAAAATGAGTATATACATATATCAGTATTCTCACAATATTAATTAATATCACAATATTACCGCAAATAATAAAAATAATGATAATAATGACAAATATAATCAAAGAAACACTCAATTGAATAAATCTTTCATCGAAATAAAAAAAAGTAAAACATATAAATATGTATAGTGTAGATTGCATGTATAATGTATATAGCTATTACTCATTTGAACTGATACCAAATATTCAAAAATATTCCCATATTATGTGTCCTCTAACAGTGGAGAAGGAATGTGTTTTTAGTTCAGTTAATATCAAAGTGATTTTCTAAAGGATGGTTAATTTCCCTAAACGTACATCAATGACTACAAACAAAACCAAAAGTATTAACTCAGAGTCCCACAGCATAGTAGAACTGTGCTGTGTGTCTAATCAAGAGCTTGACGTATCTTCCGGCCTATCTTTGAGAAAAAGCCCCCCAGAGAGAACTGTGTGTCTAAAGAATAGACATTAGTCAGGCCCAGAGACTCAAGACACCTGAGTTCATTGAAAATGTCAAAGGAAGGATGACTGACGAGCTGGTGAATCCTCAGAAGGTCTCTATGATGAATTTCATGCACTGATCCCATGGAAAGGATTGCCAAGGGCAGGAAATACACAAGTGGAACCAGGAAGAAGACTAGTTTCTCCTCCACCTTTACATTTCCACCCATGTCTCTGGCCCTGTCGACTTTCTTTATGGCCTCTTTAATGTTTTCCTTGAAAAACAGCAACACTTTGTATCTGGTCATGATGTGTCCGTCAAACCTGGTGATTGAATCACTGCAGGGTTCCTCAGTTTGTAGTTTGGAGTATCTATGAGTGACCTCAAGCTGTTCACAGTAAAGCTCAACAGACCTAAGTGCATTTTGCAAATCTTCCAGAGCTCGTTGGATGCAGTCCGGATCCTGATGTGAGTTTTGCTGGACCAGAGATGTAAAAGCACGATTGTAGTAGGCAATTGCTGCCCAGCAGTGGTCTGCCTCTATGGCTTTGCTGTACATTCTGATGCTCTCTGCAAGATTTCCCTTTTCACGCAGGTCGTTGCCAAAGGCAGTGTAGTGGTGCAGGTTTGATGAGGGTGACTCTCTCTGTCTGAGTTTCTCCCTGGCGATGTTGAGGTCTCTACGCAGTCTGCCTTTCAGATCTGTGATGGAATCGTTCTCATTGAAGCTTGTGAGTAGCCACATACCCCAGAATTCATTCAGTGCAGACAATTCTGAAGCTGCTGGCTTGTTGTTGCTGCTTTTGTATATCTCATCTAGTATGACCAGATACTGACTGAAGAGCTGTTCCTCCTTCTTTATTTTTGGGATCACACACTTTAAGTAGCTGGATAGTAAATCAGCCACTGACTCGTCTCTGACCTCTTTCACAACCTGTATTTCAGACTTGGACTTTTCAGAGAAAAGTTGTGACAGTGCCAAAGACATCACTTTAGCTCGTTCATCCCTAGGGTAAATCTGATACAACTTCAACTCCATCACAAACATATTTTGATGAAATGAAGTGACATCTAGTATATTTTCTAAAAGAGATAGAAGTTTCTTTGTTAAAATTAGTAATTGAAGTGGCTCTGACAGATGGTTGGAACAGACAATGAGCTGAGCAGACCCAGGAGATCCTTGTCTGGCAGTGCGGCCAAATGCCTGGGCCTCCACACGGGCATTCTTTGGGAGAAAGGTCTGCACAACAAACAAACCTCCAGCTGTTTTGACTTCGTCTGAAACCTGAAGGTCTGTTCCTCGACCTGCAAGGTTTGTGGAGATGATGACTTTTTCTGCTTCAAGCTTCTTGGTGAAGATTTCACGATTGTCCATGTTGTTGTTTGTGTAAAGCTTTTTGTTTCTGACCTTGTCTCCCAGAGCATCGTGAACAGCGTTTGCTCGTTTAATGGTCTCACAGATGACCAGCACAGCCCTTGGACCCCTGTATGGTGTCGGTCTGGTTTGTGCAGTAACAACATCACAGATTTTCTTGATCCATTCTTCTTCATCCTTTACAACCACTCCTTCAACTTCAAACAGCTTTCTGCGTCTGAATGAAGGTATCTGACAGGTTCTGATACCTTCATAGATCTTCTGCAAAGTCTCAGTCTCTGCTTGTTGGCCCAGAGTTCCAGACAGTCCATAGATCTGATTCCCATACTTCTGAAGCAAGCCAACATTGGACATAAAGTTTGTGATGGCTGTCATGTCACTCAGCTTGCCCTGGTGTTTTATTTCAATAAACTGATGAAGTCCATCTGTCCATTTCATGTAGTTTTCAACAACACCTGTGCAGCTGTAGTCCACAGGCACTATTCCATGTTTCTCCATGATATATTCATGGTCCTTTGTCATCGTCTGAGCAGAGAATGCATTTGCAATCCAAACTTTAAGTTTAGATTTAACCAGATCTGAGAAGCAGCCCGGGACGTAGCAGCTACTTTTAGCCTGGCTCAGTTCACATGGAGTGAAATGCAGAGCACGCTTTATTTCTGCTTCTGCAGCACTCTGCACACTGTTTTCGTCAGAGTAGATGTACTGACAAAAGCCACAGTCGATTAAAAGCAATGGCACCCTCTGTCTTTCCTCATTTTCCCTTAGCGGTGCTTTGCTTAGTTTCTCAAGTGCTCCATTGCTGTTTATGCAGTACAGGGCAAACTGGCAAGATGGAAATCTTCTCTCTACTGTCTTAAAGAACTCAGCCAACTGGTTGGCAGAAAGTCCTGCAGTTTTTTCAGTAAACAGGTTTGGGTTCCGTCTTAGGTCATTGACAGACCCTTTTGCCAGTACACCTGTGTCCTCAGCTATTTGAAGAATAGCGAGTTCATCAGTTTCCTTCATGTTTTCAAGCACAACTTGATGAAAGGGGTATTTAGGCCCCACGATTTGCTCTGCATTAATCTTACTGTACTGATTAGCAGTGGCCCAAATGAACGCCAACAGTGGGTTGAGATGTTGCAAAGCGGGCATGTCACTGCTTAAATACACCGTGTGATGACCTTTGTCTAGCATCAGAGAATCCACTTCATCCACGATTGCACACTGGAATTTCCTTTTTCCAAATATGTCTGTCCTGTTGAAGTGCTGCCGAAGCCAGTCTCCAGCAAACTCTTCCACAGTGCCATAAACAACTTGAGACTTGTAACAGTTTTTTGAGTCTTCACCTAGTTTGTTGGTGTTGCAGTCTACACTGATACCCAACATTTTATAAAATTTTCTCCATTCTTTCAAATCTCTCTCTGCCAGAACTGATGAACTAGACATGATGTCTACTTTTTCTCCTCTCATAGCTCGAAAAGCTGCAAACATTGCCACTATGCATGACTTCCCCTCTCCAGTGCCAACCTGAATTAACTGGCCTGTTTCGGAAAGAGCCAGAAGACACCAGCTCACCATCTGCGTTAGTCGTGGTCTGAATTTAGCTGTTTGTTCCACTGCCCAACACAGCTTCTGCAATATGTTTGTCAGTTCACTCCGTTTTGATCCGTCGTTCTGCACAGTTTTTTGTTCATGCACAGATGATACGATATTTTTTACATCAGATAAAAGTTCTTCATCCACTTGGTTTAACTTTTCTTGACGGATTTCTTCAAGAATTTCATCCAGTGTCTTTTCTTCTTCATCAGCTAAGCATTTCTTGAAGTTGTCATCTGTTATAGTTTTGTCTTTGACCAGCTCAATAAGAGTCCTTCCTGTTCCTGTCTTCCTCCAGCTGGATGTTATATAATTAATTTCTATGCAGTGCAGCATTTCTATCATCCATGTGAGGAGAGCTGACCTGTCATTTGTTGATGTTGATTCAAATCGCTCCAAAAGAGCCTCAAATAACTTAGTGACATCCTCTGGGCTCCATTTTATATTTGTAACCAGTCCTTGCAGCTTCTTGAGGAGAAAAGCTTCATTATCAACCAACTGTACGACTCTGGGATCAAAGTTATCCATTTTGTTGAGAACTATGAAATCTGGTCAAAACAGAATTTAAAAAATGATTTAGAGATTGTTCTTTAAAATTATATACATTTTTTATAAACTTTCCAATAGCTACAATTTAGTAACAGTGATGATACTGTGAATACTTCCCACTGCCATAAAATGTTAAAATGTTTATAAATGTAAAAAAACAAAAAAAAAAACAGCATTTATTCTCTGCACCGCACAGAATTAGAACTGACAATCCAAAACTTAGTTGTACAATAACTATTTTTGTTATTACTGTATTTCATTTATTATGGTAGTAGTCTGGTACTCACCGATTAACAAGATGAGAAAAAGGAGAGACGATGTGTGTCTGTCAGATACCTGAGTTGATCTGCAGTAGGTGAATTTCATTTGCTCTTTTGTTGCTTTTGTTTTGGTTTGTCTTATGCCAACTCTGTCTGGGCGCAGCCACAACGGAATTTCCCTTTGTTCTGCCTTTCGATTTGAATTTCTTGTAAGTCAAGTCACTTACTGTACTTGAAGATGCCATCCATATTCTAAGTTCAAGAGCAGCTCCAGAGCAATTATTCCCACCAAAAATGAAATTAAAAAATAATTAATCTCCTTAATTTTTCCTGTAATTTATTTTTATTTTTTATACTGTTGCAACAAACAGTTTTTTATGGCCTTTTATGATCTCAATACATGAAGCCCTATGGCATGACTTTACAAAAGTAAACATAGCTAATCCATGGATGGACTGGGAAGCAGTGGACCCCTTGACACAGACCTGTAAGGCCTTCTGTTTGTCCCAGTCTTTGAGGTAGTTTTGTGTCCTTGTGGTCCTGTTGTGTGTATTTGCTGTTTTCTGTCTCTATTTGCATTGTTTTGCAGCTGTTTGTGTTCACTTTACATCTCTTTTAGCTGATTTGTTTTAGTTAGAATACATTTTTTCAGTTAGATTTTTTAGTCAGTCTCTGGTCTTTTTGTGTTTCTTTGCAGTTGTTTAACATCTATTTAACATTTTGCAAGTCTTTGCATTGGTTTTTTATGCTTGTCTTGTGTTTTTCATTTCCCCTTTTAGTTGTTTGTCTTTTAGTTTGTTTCATGCCATTTTGTGGCTTCTTGCAGTTGTTTCAGGGAAATGTGTTGAAATGTTAACCTTCACTTTAAACCCTTTAGTAATCTATCCATGGTCTTATCACCCTTTAATTGTCTGTATATAAACACAGTAAAAAATTATTCAGTTTGGTAAGCTAACCTCAAACACAACTGCAAGTTTGTTTTAAATAGAAGGAAAATTTATTTTTATTTTTATACAGCGCTTTTCTAGACACTCAAAGATGCTTTACGTTGCATTATTCATTCACTCCATACTCGTTGGTGGTAAGCTACGTATGTAGCCACAGCTGCCCTGGGGTAGACTGACGGAAGCCAGGCTGCTAATCTGCTCCATCGGCCCCTCAGACCACCACCAACCACTCACTCTCACACTGCATTCACCCAGGCTTCCTGGTGTTCCCTCACGGTCTCCCGTCCAGGTACTGACCAGGCCCTACCTCGCTTAGCTTCCAAGATCTGACGGGATCGGGCATCCACAAGGCCCGATCACCATTACCTCTATAAAAAATACAATATTATTTATTTGTGTTGCTGGAATATAGTTTATCTGAATATAGAGTGTACTTTCTGACTTTTGTTATGTATACCACGGACCTTTGTTTGGGGTACAGCCAGTGACGGCTCGTCAATAGGGGGTGCTAAGGCGCCACCCCCATCAAAATTGCAGGAAAAATGTATAGACACAGTAAACATAAATTACGTAGTAAAAGTAATTGTCACATCTGTTCACTCCTAAAATGTGTCTGACTGGATTTTCCAGCATTCCCATTCCATGCTGAGTTTATTTGGGGTTGTTTATTTGTGTGGACCTAAACACATACGTTTCTATGGCGGGGCGCCGGCCAAATGAGTGTGTATGTAGGCTCTGAAACTTTTGGCTTCCATGTGACTGAATGCTGGTCTCTAATTGGCTACTTAAAAATTCTCCTCGGGGCGCAGCTAGCTGCGCCCCTGGCCAATCAGAGCTTTTTGTGTCGTTCTTCATCCAACTTGTCAATCAAAGTCACGCCCCTGGCAGCGCATATGTGCTTGAGTGACTGTCACTCAAACATACCGACGCAAACTGAAGAATCGGACAGCGGCGGGAGACGGTGG
>OMNN01091293.1:0-18149 GCA_900302755.1 Chromis chromis | reverse complement strand
GGCCTTGCTCAAGGGCCCACAGTGGTGGTGACTGGGACAAGCGGTCGCTCTCACTTTCCCACCTCAACCTTTTGCCAGTCCGGGGACTCGAACCGGCGACCTACCAGTTACAAGTTCACTTCACAAACCACTAGGCCACCACTGACCCATGTTTTTCTGATCAAAAGTCCAGATCACAGCTGCAAAATATTGGTAAAAAAAACAACTAAAATTGCATATATGTCTTTCCTGAATTAACATGAACAAAAGTTTCTATCCGTTTCCAATCATATGATTAGCGAAACAATACAACCAGTCTGGGCTGATCCCACCTGATACACGTCCAGGCAGATTATTGCATACTGGATTGCAACATACTATATAAAAGAGTGCACTGTTACACAATGACCAAAACCACCACAAGCTGGAACTTGAATTGTTGTTTCGTGAACTAATGACAAAATAGCTCAACGGACATATAAAACCTTGAAATCAACACAATACACATATTTACCTGACAACTAAAGCCATGAAATGTGATTTTATAGCCTCTGAAAACTACAAAAAATTGTCATAAAATGTTGAAATAATGAAGGAGTAATATAACATCTTTAATGTTTTAATGTGGTTTCAATGGATATGAAGACACATATGAAGAAATCCAAACAATCCTTCCTGAAAAGTTAAAATGTCCTACAAAGTGGATTTTCAGCTCTGAAGCTAATGTTAGGAAGACCTGTGGCAGTTTTAGATGTAGCACCAGATGACATTTAGATATGACAGAACTAAGTTGTTTCTACCCACAACAAAGATTTGGTTGGAATTGAGTGAATATTAGTGGAGATATGGATTTTTAAAGGTTTTTCGTTTTGATGATAAATTATAGATTTTTATTATTTTCATTTCTGTAAAAAATAGAATATAATCTGCATAAGCTATTGACATGATTACAACTGTTTCTTGAGGTTTTTGGATATTCATTAAAAAAAAAAAAAATCTGCAAAATCCTGTGAAAAATAATCAACTGGTTAATGATGCTTTAAAAGAATCACTGAAGTTATCAAATTTAACACCGAGGAATGATTTTCAAAAATTCATAGAGCTGTGAGGGTTTTGTAAGGTTCCAGTGTTTAGGTAGAAGTTTCTGCATGATCATTATTTCAAGAAAATCCACGACCTCAGCTGGGAGGCCCTAGATGAGTTGTAGAGATCATGTTTATCACAGCAGTATTAAATTTCCAATGACTCCTATCACTGAATTTTCTATGTTGGAATCTTTGAAACGTCTTTGTCCCAAAAAACAATCATGCATTTTGGTTCTTTCACAGATTTATTGCATGTCTTCTGGAAATAGACTAAACTAGATTGTTTTGCTGTAAAGTACATGGTCTGTACAAGTGTATGTAAACTACACTTCACCGATCAGCCACAACATCATGACCACTGACAGGTGAAGTGAATAACATTGATCATATTGGTACTATGTGGTGTTCTGCTGGAAAACCTTGGATTCTAACATCTGTGTTGATGAGACTTAGACACCCAAATAAACATTATCCCAGAACAAGCACACTCCCTCATGCAAATCCCAAATGTCACTGGCCTACCCCTGCAGGAAAATGCCCCCCACCACATGGCATCAAACCATCAGGAACATCTGGAGGAACATGACAACGGCCCAAGATGTTGGTTTGACCTCCAAACTTCCTAGAGCCCATTCTGATCAAGCATCAACAGGATGCAGTGGAACAAGTTGGATTGACAGAGGCCCCACTGCACAAGCCAGAGCACCCAAAGGATCCACTGCCCTGGTCCTGGTTCCAGACCCCATAGGACACCCTGAGAGGTCCTCTGGTCCATGCCCAATGGTTCAGAGCATTTTTGATAGGCAGGTGATATAAAGGTAATATTAGGCAGTTGGTCATAATGTTATGCCTGATTGGTGTATGCATGTTTGCTTTTTGAAGAAAAAAAAGAACACTTAAGACCATTTAATTGCTCAAATAGCAGCACCATAATACTATAGTGCTCTTATTAAAACCTTTATGTAAACAGCTCTAATTCTTTTGCTTTTTTTTTAAAAGCCACTGTTATTAATGACCACTCATTTTACTGAGCATTAACTGGACAGTTCCTATAATAAAAGTGTTCATTATGTAAGCACTGTATTCCAGATACATGCAGCATTAATCAGCATATGTTAACCAAACCATTAAATGTCAGAGATTAAATATGCTCATCATTTTCTAGTATTTGTATCTGCATTTTCCATATTACTATTATTTAAAGTTTCATTAACTGTTCTTTTGGTTACTTGATTGCATACAAATCATCACCTTGTCAGGTAGTTATGGCTAATGTGTTAGCAAACAGTTGCCTGTTTACACATGACAAACACAGAGCAACATTAGCATTCATTTGAAGTCATGTTTCTGTCCACCTGTTAAATTGAAGTCCAATATTCAGTCAGTTTAAACCTCTGCTTCGGTTTCCACTACCCCTCTCATAGTTTGTGAAAAAACATTTTAGCTCTAAATGCTTCATTATATTCAAAAGACAGCCTTTAGGCAGGTGGTGTATAGTGGATTTATCAGAGCTTTTTTCTAGCTGCCAGCTGTGGCTGAAAACAAGGTGGATCTGAATGGAATATGTGGACAGGTCAAAACATTGACCAGAATGACATTTACAAGTTCCAAATACAGTTTTGAACAAAGATTTACATACACTTGTAAAGGCCATGCATATCATGGCAGTCTTGAGTTTCCAGTTATTCATGTAACTTGATTTTCTATGATGGAATCACTCAAACATGTAAAAACAAAACAAACAAAAACAAAACAATGATTTTCATTATTTCATAGATTTATTATAGATCTAATTGAATAATGACAAGATCTGCTGGGTCAAAAACATACATAAAGCAACTTCTCTTCGTGGCATGACCTCTTAATGTCCTCGATTCCGATTGACTACAGCTGGTGACTCTTTTTAGCCAATTAAATAGAGCCCATTTGACATCCTCATTAGACTTAGTCAGAAGCTCAAAAAAATGAAAAAGCAAATCAGTGACTTGAACAAGTTTGTAAAGTCACTTGGAGCCATGTTTAAACTGCTACAGATCCCCAAATTATCTGTGCAAACTGTTGTTTGAAAGTATAAAGTGCATGGTACAGTTGTGTCACTGCCACAATCATTAAGAAAACACAAATAACCCCCTGCTTCTGAGAGACAACTGGTCAGGAGGGTCAAGGGTTAACCAAGTGTTACGGCCACTGATGTCAGTGAGCCGTATTATTTCGGTGATGATCCCTTTTCTTGAGTATTGTGTCAGGATGGCCAGTGGAAGCCCAGCTGTGGCTGGTTTGAGGCCTGCTCCAGGAATCCAGCTGACTAGAATCAGAGCTGATTAGCTTGGAGCTGAAGACCTGCGTTCCAGCCTCTCTTCTCCCCGCCTCCCGATGTATCGGATTGGGCCACCACTCGGTTCCCTCTACCACCAGCCAACCCACTACAGCCTTCGTCACACCTGGAGCCTATAAAGCCTTCAGCCAAACTCTCAGTCAGGCTGTGGCTCGGATTTGGAGTGAACAGTCCGCCCTGGTGTCTCCTGTGTTGTGTGTCCTGTTAAATGTGTCCGTAGCCATTTGTTGTGTTTTTGTCTTGTGTGTGGCTACGTGAACTGTGTAGATCCAGTGGGCAGGGGCTAACTTCATGGGAGGTATGTTGGACGTCTCGGGGAGACGACGGCAACCTCAGTTAGCCTCTGCCAAATGAATGTTCTGTGTTTGGTAGCCACCAAGAGGGTGGCGATTCGTGTCTCGTGACTTCTGTGTGGTACGTTTGAGGCACCAGTTTTTTTAGTAATTTTGTGCACTTGTTTATTTCTGTTTGGTGTGGTGTTGCTATTGTCTTTAAGTTTGGCTAGGGAGGTAGAGTTTTGTTTTATTTAGCAAGTTTTGTGTAACTGTTAGCCTTTGTTTTGGTTTTATTTGGTTCATTGATTTTTAGCAACACCCACTAACTCTGGTACTTTGTTTTTTTCACCTGTTTTGAGTTTGATTTCGTCACTAAGCAATAAATTGCTTTACCTATACCGATAACACCTGGTTTTCTTTGTTGCACCAGGTACCCCTAGAGGCTGGTCGTAACACCAAGAATCACAGAAAAACAGGTGTGCAATGAATTTGAAGCTGCTGGAACACAGGTGTTAGTGTCCACAGTCGAGTGTGTTTTACATCACCATGGGCTTAGAGGCTACCATGCAAGAAGGAAGCTCTTCCTCCAGCAGAAGCACTTTTTTGGGGGAAAGTTCTGTGGTCAAATGAAACATAAATTAAGCTATTTGGCCACAATGACCAAAATATGGGAATATTGGAGGAGAGAAGGTGAGGCCTTTAATCCCAAAACACACATCAAAAGTAGTAATAAAATAACTAAATCAGGATTTAATTAATTTAGACTGGACTTAAGCCCCATCAAGAACTTGTTGACTGTGTTGAAGAAACAAGTCAGTGGTCAAAAATACAACCAGAAGCTTGTGTATGGCAACGAAATGTATCTAATTGAGGTGAAAATGGCCAAAGGACATTTAACCAAATATTAGAATTGCTGTATGTATATTTTTTATCCAGCACATTTGATCATATTTCTAGAAGACCAGTAATAATCCTATGAAAGAACCAAAATGCATGATTTTCTTTTTGTGACAAAGATGTACACCAATCAGCGACACCACTCTGAGGACTGACAGTTGAAGTGAATATCATTGATCATATTGGTACTATGTGGTGTTCTGCATCCGTGTTGATGAGACTTAGACACCCAAATAAACATTGTCCCAGAACAAGCACACTCCCTCATGCAAATGGAAATCCCAAATGTCACTGGCCTACCCCCACAGGAAAATGCACCCCACCACATGGCAACAACATCAACCAATCAGGAACATCTGGAGGAACATGACAATGGCCCAAGATGTTGGTTTGACCTCCAAACTTCCTAGACCCCATTCTGATCAAGCATCAACAGGATGCAGTGGAACAAGTTGGATTGACAGAGGCCCCACTGCACAAGCCAGAGTACCCAAAGGATCCACTGCCAACGTCCTGGTGCCAGACCCCATAGGACACCCTGAGAGGTCCTCTTGTCCATGCCCAATGGTTCAGAGCATTTTTGACCACATAAGGGGGACCAACACAATATTAGGCAGGTGGTCATAATGCTATGCCTGATCGGTGTATATCATGGTAGTCTTGAGTTTCCATTGACTTCTATAACTCTGATTTTTCTTTAATGAATCACTGAAACACATGTGTCTTTGTCACACAAAAAACAATCACACATGTTGGTTCTTCCATAGATTTATTATAGTTCTTCTGGAAATATGACAAAATCTGCTGGGTCAAAAATATATGTACAGAAATGCTAATATTTGCTAAAGCGTCCTTTGGCCATTTTCACCTCAACTAGGCACTTTCATTTCATTGGAAACTCAATACTGCCATGATACATATGGCATGCAAAATTTTGTTCACAACTGTATATGACAGCCACTATCAACTGTCTTTAACATGCCCCATTCATGTGAACACACAACTGCTTTGCATTTTTTGCATCACTGCAACTGTGCAACAACATTCAAGCAGCAGGAGACACATGTTTTTAGTGTTATTTGTTTGACAGTTTGTTTATCTGTAAGCAGGATTACACAAAAACTACAAATTCATAAAATCGATAAAACTTTGTGGAGAGGTGCAGCATGGCCGAGTAAATTTTGCTGCATATCCAGATCACTTTCTTTAAAATTTCAAGATTGGGAACTGGTCTTGGTGGAGGACTTGTTGGAGCCCTTCAAGTTAATTTAAAAAGTAACAGTGTGAGTAAACATGCATCTCACACTATGATGATTAAACTTTGCAAATAATCTGTGGTTCACATGCATGGGTGGAGATTTGTATGGATCACAGATAAACTATGATCCGTTTCACCACTATAAAGTACAGCTGACGTTGATGTTGATGCTTGAACATCATTAGTCTTGCAGTCATTAGTTCATATTACAAAGTGCTGGATGAAGTCAAATTATGAAGTCATGATGGTGATGAAAAGTCTTCAAAATCATTCCAATAGCATCATGGAAACTTATCAAATTTATTGGAAATGGATCCAATAACTGTCAAGTCATGTCAATCTCTTAGAAAATTATCAAAGTCATTAGGATTCTTTATGTGACGTTCATGATTGCCTATACAAAAATACACAACAATCCATCCAGTAATCCAAACAAAAGTAGTAGCCAGGCCGGCTGCCTGACATTTTCATCCCTTTATGCAGCTAATGTGGCTAAAATCCAGGAGCAGCTCTCTCCTGCTTCTAACCAATGTCTTCCTCCATTTGCTGTCAAGAAGAACAAAGTCTGTAACAATGGCCTCCTTCACCTAATAAACAGCCGCCCACAAAGCTGTATTTACACTTTTACCTTTTGAAGTCTAAATATCCACATCAGAGCCACTGGATTTTCGAGTGTTTACACTGTACTGCAGGGGGGAGAATCATTTTAGAGGGAATACTTAAACAGGAAAAACATTCTGCACTACCCATCACACTCTGCTGACACTCTATGCATAGGATGGATGCAGTGGTTTGGCCTGGGTGTAGGGTTCACCGGCTCAGCCCTTCCTGCCTTTGTTGGTCTTTGTTTAGGGTGGTGTGCCTTCATCAACCAGGGGTGCCCTTGTCCGTGACCCTTGCTCTACAGGCCTGTCCTGAAAGATCAGACCTTACGTTACACTTGAATGTCAGCTGTGTTTTGAGATATTTATTTGTAAATTGAGCAGAACATAGAGGAAGATATGTACCTGCTTTCATGAGTGTTATGAAGACTGGATGTTTTTTGAACAGAAGGTTGAGGTGGCTGCAACCCTGAGGGTCTTTAGGATTAGGGCTGAGAGGGCAGGTCTAAACCTGCTCCCTTACCTTCCATACAAGTAGAAAGAAAGGTCAGACAACTCCTGAAAAAACCACAGACTTTACAACACATGATCCACAAATACAGGTATGATTGAACAAATCATCTAATTACAATTCACTTACAATGACTTAACAAAGTAGAACACTTTTCTGATTGCCGTCATGCTGAAATATCTATGATTAAAGGGCAGAAGATCTTCCCCCTCACAGCTGCGATGACTGCATGGGTCCATGCAGAGGGCAGGAGGCTGCTTGACAGCAAGATCAAGGTCAGAGAGTTTGAGAAGGGAGAAGAGAAAGAAGGACACCGGGGCTCTTTTCAGGGATAATCTCTGCAACTAAAATGTGGAGTGACAAGCTTTCACGTGCCCAAAAGGCAAACAGCTCTCAGCATTCCAACATTGCAGACACATTGGTCTATTCAAAGCCAATGGCGACTCATCGCCTCGCTCATCCGGACTTGCAGGGGGGGATTTTGGAGAGGAATTGTCATGCAGGTTGAGAAGCCTCACCTGTCAGAGGTAGAAAAGGCCCTTTGGCCAGGAAACAAAGTGCATAACAAAATGTCACAGGACAGATGCTTCATATAGGATCTTAGCAGGAAAAATGCAGCTAACCCTTATTTAAGATTACACACAACAGCGCATGCTTGCTGAAATTATTATTTTGTGACACTAGCAAGAAAACACTGGTAGGAAACTTCTTGTTATTAACAAAAGATAATGAATGTATGCATTGCAGAAACAGACTCAAGCATCTTGCTAATCCTTATCTTTGTCTTAACTTCCTCGCTGCAGAAACCTATTAGTCTGGTTAATTTAAAATTCTATCCAGACTGCAGCTTTGTTTGGCATTATATTTGCATTATCTATATAAGGTTTGGACTGCACGGTGGCTCAGTTGTTAGCACCTCACAGCTAGAAGATACCCGGTTCGCGTTCCGGTTAGGACGCCTGGGATCTTTCTGTGTGGAGTTTGCATGTTCTCCCTGTGCACGCATGAGTTTTCACTGGGTTTTTCAGCTTCCTCCCACAGTCCAAAAAATGCTGAGGTTAACTGATTATTCTAAATTGTCCGTAGGTGTGAATGAGAGTGTGCTTGGTTGTCTGTCTCTATGTGTAGCCCTGTGATAGACTGGTCACCTGTTCAGGGTGTCCCCTGCCTTCACCCGAGTCGACTGGGATGGTCGACCCCCGCGCCCCTACAGAGGATTAAGCAGTGTATAGATAATGGATGGATATCAGGTTTGAATGAATGGGAAGACATTTTGGAAAATACAATTTTTGATTTCTTGCTGGGAGTTTAATAAAAAAGTTGACCTGTGCAGTAAAAGGCAACACAAGCAGCATTTTCTTGGTCTCCTTTGAGGTGCATTGAATCAAATCCAAGCCGTCCAGCTTATTGAAATAAAAGTCTAGTATTACTAAGTATCACTACAGCCCACAGTACCACTCATACCTGCTTGATATACAATTATCTTCAAGGAGATCAGAGATGTTGCATGCTTTGGGGGAATCTTGAGTGTGCTGTGGTTTATCTTGCAATCATGAGTGGTACTGTGGGCTATATTTAAGCATCATGTCATTTTATGATTAAAATGTCTTGAGAAAGGTCCTTGTAACTGAAACTTGCCAACAAATCAATGCAGAAGTGAAACGTTTGCACAGGAATTAACCCTGTGCTATAAATATGTAACTACAGCCAACACCCCTTGAGCTTAGCTTAGCTTAGCATAAAGACTGGTCAGTCTCTTTCAAAAGATTAAAAAAAGCCTACTAGCAATTCTAAAACTCAGTGATTAACATGTCATATCAGAAGGCTAGAATTTTCGGTCAGTTTCCATTCTTCATGGTACGCAGACTAAGGAAACATCTAACTCTTGACTAAAAAGTGAGTAAGCGTATGTCCCAGAATGTCGAGCTCTTGCATTAGGAGCTGTTGGAACTTTACAGAGAATGCAATGGGAAATCAACAAGCTGTGTATTCCCAAAATAAGTTTTTGGCTGTTGTTTCCAAGACAATCAAGCTCGAGACTACTGTATTGTTCAAAGATGTCACTTGGCAGCAGGCCTGTAAATCATATTCTGCTTAGTGAAAAGTCGACAGCCTGCTGATTTTCTTTTCAGAAAATGAGGGAGAATCCAATTGTTTTGCGCCTCCCTCCCCCCCTCCCTGTGCGGCTATCAGCGGCTCCCTGGAGAAGTGCTGGTTTCCGTAAACGTGATGTGGAGATGTTTCCTGTGGCAGGTCTGTCTGCTGCTGATTAGAGCCCATCCATCAGCTGGACCTCCTTGGAGCAGAGAGAAGGGCACTGGTCAAATCTGTCTCCCAAGTCCAGACCAGCCTCTAATCTAACAAGGCCGTGACAGATCCACGCCCTGCCCCTCCACTCTGGACGACGTGGTCCGATAAACCCGTCAGTTGGCGCTTATTTCAGGCAGGATGATTCACTGATTCAAAATTGGATGTCTGTATAAGTGAACACAATAAACAATATGGGAACCCGAGCCAAGTACAATTTGACACATCTCCAAGTGACTCTTATCTCGTACTTTGATCTGTATTATCATCATTCTAACTAGTCAGCTTTGACCGATTTACAATTTCGAGCGGCTGCCGAGAGGCTCCAAGAGGTCAGAGTGGCTTTTGTTCCTCTTTTGCAGACACGATCCTTCGTCAGCTCTGGCCTTAAGGCACTGATTGCTCTGTGCAGCAGTGCAGTGATTGTTCCTCCCCCTGTGGACCTCAATGCCACTCTTGGCTAAAGCACCCACAATAGCAGGATGACACCGGTCTAAAAACGGGCTGCCGCGCCTGCCCCCTGCTGTGTCCAGGCATTTGCCTCCACAGTCCCCATCACTTTCTTTGGGGTCCAGTTTAAAGCGTAAACAGGAGGTAGTGGAGTATCCTTCCAGGCAGAGGAAACCACACAGAGTCTGGAGACTGAACTCTCCTGTGGTCAGCTGGTCAACTGGGAGGCAGCGCTGCGAACTGTTGAGTCTGAGAAACTGTGTTACGCCTACGGTCTATTGTGTTAGACATTGTTTGTGGATAGATGTCAAAAACAGCGTGACCTTGCATGAGAACGAAGTTTTCCCCTTGTGTTGGCACACCTGAAGTGCCATTAATAAAAACAGGAGAAAACCCAGTGGGAATCAGATCAGGACATTAAGACATAAACAGGAAAGATTCCATTTAACAAGTGGACACCAGAGCAGTAAACGCCTCAGCTGGTCAGACCATCATGTGTGCTGCTCTCTCTGGACTAGAGGAACCTCTGTAACAAAAAAAACTCCCAGAGGTGATAAATTGTGCCTGCATGTGAAAACAGTGCTTTCCATATTCTTTCAACACCGTATAAATCAGCAGATACTGTTTTTTTATTAATGCAGACGTACAGTAGGTCACTCACATTAAAGCTGTTTGAAACCTCCTGTTTCAACACAAATTCCGACATAATAACCACATCAGGAGAAGGAACTTAGTAAAATTTATGCCACACTTTGACTTCACACTCAATGGCTTTTAAGGGCCCCTTCCAGGCATGCATTTGTATGGATGTAAAATTCCTCAGACGGCAGCAAGTGACGGAGCATCGTTGACCGTGCTCACCTCAACCCATCAGGCCACTGAACCTGAGGCAGACTTAGACAATGCACAGGTCAACAGGTCTACACTGCAATCACTACAGGCTACAGATTCCATCACTCAGGTTTGACCTCTGACCTTTGAGGGACTGTCTAAATGAGATCAATAAAAAAGGTGGAAACAGCACCAATACATCAGTCAAAAGACCAATTAAGTGGAACATGTACAATTTCAAAAAAGAAACATGACCAAGAATCAAAAGAAAGGCTGTTTGTTTGGTTTGAGCTAAATGCTAACATGCTGACAGTGACAATGCTGATGTTTAGGTTAATTTAGCACATTAGCGTGCAAACATTTATTAACATAGACTGCATATAAAAGACGGATGCAACTATGGTGACGTTACCCATTGGTTTGTAGACTACAGTTATGAAACCTCGATTTGAGAATTAGGCCACCGCCATCTTGCTCTTTTGAAACTAGATCTAACAACCAAAGCGGAGCTGATTGAGAACTCAAGGATATTAAACACAGTGATACTAACCTGTCAAGCACAAAGTAGCTCCAGCCTAAAACATACCCTGCTTTATTGTCTATTTTATTCTAAATGGGACCATCATTTACAAAATACAAAAAAAGTAAGCAAATTACAAAACAATGGATTCAAAAGGATTCCACCATCAATATCTGAACCAAATTTACTGATCATTCCATCTTTACTGTTTTAATAACAGCCTGCTGGTGGCAATTACCAAATTTATATTCTTGCATGGCCAAACTTCCACATCTCCACGATACTGTGTCAGTTCTGGAGCTCTGGCTGATGTCATTCTGCAGTCAGGGAGGAAAAATGCTTTGGTGTGTTTGTATTTCTTTAAACCAGTAACTTTTGTCCTGGGTGGTGCTAAGTCCAGGGTGCAGCAATGATGCCCCTACAAAATAGCAATGGGGGAATTGAATTTGTTGGGACAATTACACGTAATCATTAAAATGATTAATTCACATAAAAAAAAAGAAAATCTTTGGCAAATTTTTTTAACTTTAGACTGCTGCTTGGAGGTTGTGGTAGTTGTTTCCCATAGCATTTAATATTTTTAACTTAATAACACACAGATAGTAGAAAGAGAGGAGAAAGCTGCATGAAATGTGAAAAGGCAGACATATACCCGAAGTCTACTTCTGGTGAGCCAGACTTCAAAAGTCATAATTTGTGAACAATGAATGTTGTTACCAAATTCTATGCTAATCCATTGAATAGATGATGAGATGTTTCACACGATCAGTAAATGTTTGACCTGCTGGTGACCTGCTGCTACAGGAAAAGTCAAGAGATCACTAAATTAATCTTTTTGGCAACATAAATATCTGTTTTGAATTTTATGGCAATCCAGCTAATAATTGCAGCTGGATAGCTCAGTGAGTAACACCACAGACCTTGGCATGGGAGATCGGTGGTTCAAATCCTGGTCAGGGTGCAGGTATCCAGTGAGGACCCTTAGGCAAGGACCCTAATGCTGCCCCGCCTACCTACCTATGTACGTCGCTTTGGATAAAACCGTCTACTAAATTAAATTGTAATCTTGTAATAATTGTTGGCATATTTAAGCACAAGTCAGAGGATCACCAAAGCCTGTAGGATTCATCCTCTGGGGACTGTGAATGTCAGTACAAAAATTTGTTCAGTTGTTGAGACATTTTGGTTAACTGACATTACATTCAGATTCCAGTCTTGGGTTAATTTCCATGTGCGTGTGCAGCAGCACTAAAGCCAGCCAGACTTACATTACTCTTTGGCTCTTGATTAGAGTTTACCTTCTGGCAAGACCACAAACAGAATATGGGTCAGAAGAGTGACCCAGCACACTGGATGAACTTGGCCTCTTGGACTTGCTGTAATGAAGCAGCAGAAGACTGACAGTGGCTCTCAGAAAACATCTTGCTGCTCCGGCAGAGGAAAAGGGGACAGAGGAACTCAGGTCTTCCCAGCTGCACCGCTAAAGGGGGAAATGAGGCGCAGGCTTGGAAAGATTTATAGGCTTCATAATAAATTTCACAGGAAGGATTACAGCATTACATTGTAAGTGTGGATATAGTGGAGGAGGAGCAGGGAGCACTTGGCCCTGCCGGGGACAGTTCTGTTAATAGCCTGGCCACCGCCGCTGTTATTGTTCAGGAGACACTACACCAAGCAGACTCCTCTTTAGATCAGATACAAGTCTCAAAGGCAGACACTGAGATTTCCTCTCTGCCATCCAGCTGCTGCCTGTCATTACTGAGAGGCTCTGAAGTTACAGCCAGCTGCCCTTGCGGCTCAACCCACTATACTCTCACTACAGCCTTCCTTACAGCTTTTAATTGCGCACAAAATTCAATATTTGTTGACAAAAATAATTATTATATTTAAATTGCTCCGCAGTCTGTCTGTCTGGAGCTGCATGATAACAAATCTGACTTCACCAGAAAATACTGTGTCTTCTCACTGACTCCTCTTCTCCATACATTTCACCTTCCCATGCATAACTCTGAGGAGATTTTCCACATATCTCTCATTCCATTTCAGCGTCTATCTGACCTGCCTGGTCCGTGGACAGACACACCAAATTCCACAGCTAACAAGCACCATGGGGCAGAGAAGGAGGGAGGCCCGCTGACTTTCCAGAGGAACATCTTATCAAGCAAAATACCACCAGCATGAAATTAGCTACAAAGTTAGGTCGTTTAATCGTAAAATGCCGCTGATGCAAAGTTAATTTTTGATGATTAAACAACTCATGCACATTCCACACCACATGGAAATGTTGTACAACTTTGCAGCAGCTCTAGATGTTAACTGTAATTGCGGTTAAATTACTCAGAATCAAAAAACAAAATCTAGCATTAAAAGCTTCTAATTAAAGGCCCGGCTGTTACGGTCCAACAGCACTGTACATGCACAGAATGCCCTCTTCTTTTCTTTTGTTGCTCAGGCGTGGGTTGTCAGATCGCATGTATTCTGGCTGTGTGAGGGGAAGGCAGGCTCGGTGAAAGCTGCAGAAGCCAGTGGTGTGACCTGACGCTGGCCCCTGCCCTACACCCAATGGGAGTGAAGCTTCGTGGCAGGGTGCCATGGCTGACATGACAGCTCCTGCTGGGAGGGGAACAGACAAGGCACAGCTCACTTCTAATCCCCACCAGACTGGGTTTTTACCAGGCTGGTACCTCGTCTGCGATGCTGCACATCCTCACAGCACAGAACCTTGACGGAGGAAGAGCCCTGCTGAGCCTCGTACAGAATATATAGTGTGGTGAATGATGTATAGCCAGTGAAAAATGTCCATGGAAACACGGAGATATTTGCTCACGCTTTGCATGTGAGTTGGTAAATCGGTCATGTGTGCAGGACGTACATGCAGTGACATGCTTCAGATAGCATGCCATGTACACAAAACTTAAGATGTTGCCTTTGGGGCACAATGCCCAAAGCAAATACTGCAGATCTCTGAAGAGCTAAAGAAACAAGAGCAAGTCATTCAGGGGGCTCCCTGTAAGCAATTATCCTGGCATGCATACACACACACTCATACAAAGACTACGGTCAGTCGGTGGAGAACGGCTTGACTCCTCAGGCTCTGCTTCTTCAAACACACCCTCTTCCTGTTTTCATAAGGAGAAAACAGGAGTAGCAAAGGAGAGGAGGAGGAGAGACACAGCAGGGTGAAGGTGAGACTGAAGTATTATTACTCAGCAGGCAGGCAGAGGACAGAAACCTGCACAGTTCATTGTGTCTGGAGATAACAGGATTATTAGAGTTATTATTAATAGTCAATCTATTGTCATTTTTTTAAGCAAAAAATATCAAACGCTCTTGTTGTTCGTCTTAGTCATATAAACGTATTTTGCTAAAATGAGACATGATGTTCAAAGGGTGGGATCTGCAAAGGTTTGAGGTGATGATAAAAATGCAGAGCTAAATATATTTTGCATCAGCTGATCATGGTTAGCAGAGGTGAGCATGAGGAGCTTGCTGTCTGATATAAAAAAACAACTTCTGAAGACATAAATAGTGATAGTGGGCACAACTGAGGAAGACAAAAGAAAAACCTAACACGACTAGTGTCAAAGATATAAAATAGATGTTTTGGGAGGGGGAATTAAATGATGCAAAAATATCTCAAGGATAAGAGGAAGCAAGGGAAGGGATGAGTAAATCAATGCTATATGAGTGTGCACTGATAGGGTGACAGAGGCCATGAGCAAAACACATAACATAATGTCTGAGTCATGGTCCCAATGCACTCGAAGCCAAAGTTTGGATGTTCTAAGCTCATAGTTTTCCCACATAAAAGCGGAAAAAGAAAAAGAAACCAGTGCTGCCTTTAACCACTGGCTTTTATCCGCAGACACGAGGCGTGCAGAGAGTACGCCAACAACATCAAGTATTTTACAAAGCAGGGGAAATACCGGCACATAATTGCAGCAACATGAAAGGCTCCGTAAGTTCAAGTATACATATCAGAGCGGGTACAGTGTAAGATTTTTAATGCCCCACAGTGTAGGAAGTGAAAAAAAGAGGAACACATCAAAAGACTGTCACATCGCATCTCTGTTTTGCTAGTGTCTCGGGAAAAACTGTCCCTCTCTGACGAAGATTATTAGCTCCTCTCATAACAAAACAGTAGATTAGTCACGGTGTGAACCAGAAGAGCCACAGAGTCTCTTCCTGAACCTTGAGAAGTGTCACTACTGTTTTCCCAGTTGTGTTTTGTGGGTACTTTTCTCTTTTTTTTTTACTGTGGGGGAAATCCTGTCCACAGGAGGCTGCTGTAATGTAAAACTGTACACTGAAGCTCCAAACATGGGAGTAATCAGCAGAGTACAGTACGGTATTCAGAGGTGGGAATACTGTACAGGCTGGTCAGACTGCTCCTGTCGTCACACCAAGTGGATGCTGTGTTAGTATGACTTCCTGAGGGGCCCCTGGATTCTCTACAATCAGTCATAATCACACTTTCAGCTCAGCTCATATCTGAAAACATGCCAGAGACACAGTATCAGCTCATATGATGCAGTTCAGGTGGAGATTTTACACACAGCTCGCTGAAGGAATCCTGAGGAAGTGTAACAGAAGTACTGCACGGGATAAAAAGAGGGTTTCAGATTTTTCGTTTCATGAATGGTGCTGAATGTATGAACTTGGGAGCCGGCAGCAGCTCTGGAATAAAGGACCTGAGTGCATATTTCTTTTACTCCCCCTGCACCTTGTGACTTTTTCACCTCCGCTCAGAGGTGAGCAGGGCCTCCTGGTCTGACCATAGCAACCTCTCCCATGACATCAGAGTGATATCTGAAGCATGCAGGCCAGGGGAGGAGAGAGGTGGAGCCCCAGCTGGAC
The DNA here is from genome assembly GCA_900302755.1 of Chromis chromis. Classification (NCBI taxonomy): domain Eukaryota; kingdom Metazoa; phylum Chordata; class Actinopteri; family Pomacentridae; genus Chromis; species Chromis chromis. The sequence goes on along the minus strand of OMNN01091293.1, from coordinate 2,242 downwards.
CACTTCCACCTCGCCATCTGGGTCCAGGCCGTGCTACAAAGAACTAACACACGTGTGCTGCAGCCACCCATGGATCCATCCAACCAACACGGGATTATTCATACTTGAACGAGCTACTGTATTTTACACATTGTGGCCCATGTATGACTGTAGAACTAGAGGTAGCTGATGTGATTTTGCTAAACGGGGTCAGAGTTCATGTTGATGTAACTCTAAGTGGGATTTACAATAGTTAAAGGATACTTAACTGTGGCCAATTTAGTAAATCCTTTCAAGTATCAGATGACACAGGGCTAAATAGAATTGCTTTTTTCTCTCTGGAGTGAATGTTTTGCAAGTGAACGCAGCTTATACATGTCTGAAAACAGATGAGCTAGAAGAAGAAGCTTGTCTATTGGTTGTTCTCTAATTTATAGCTGATGAGCATGAGGCTGTTATAAGATGCAGGAGTTTGGAGGGGCTTTCCACAGTACCACTACCTCACTGTGCATAATTAAAAGCCTGCTTTTGTTGACCTCTGTCTCAAAATAATGGCAAATGATTACTTCAGGGTACCGTTCAGTATTAACAGCTTGCTTTCAGTATTGGCTCTGAACCGTCAGTTCCATTTCAACTGGGTAATAACGGCCATTTGTGCGTCATCTTGTCTCAAAGGACCTTTTGCCATCAGACATCAGTCCTCCAGCATAGCTTCTCCTGGGTGGCAAATTCCCTGTAAGATATAATTATTCACAGCAGGCCACGGTTAGTTTCATGCCTGTAAGATGCATGTCACCTGTTGTTCACGCAGCCAAACATCCATACCAGGCCCGGCTGCTCCCCCAACTCTTCCTGTGCCTACGTCTTTGATCAATAATTCTGTGGCTACCCGTCAGCCATCAATATGTGCAGAAGAGAGGGGCCCCATTGTCATCTAATTACAGGCCTACTGCTCTATGACTGAGCCAGTGCCTGGGCGAGTGTGATTAAAAGTCAGCTGGAGCATGCTAGCGGTTCTTTCAACTGGAACCAACAGCTTGGAAACACAGCGCAGCCAAACAAAGCTCTGTTCAGCACGCTCCGGCTGGGCCTGAGGTTTTAAGCGTTATTGGTGGTGACGTTCCTCTCGGATGGGGGTTCACAGAAGTTGGAAGTAACGTGATCAAGCACCTAATTTGTGATGAAATTGAGAGCACCTGTGACATCTGGAAGGGCTGAAGCTGATCGTATACGAGTTCATCTTTAGAGCCAGAGCAGCCAAACTGTTGGACAATAGCTTCATGAGAGGGACAGCGGCCGGTGAGGACACACGTGAGGAGCCAAGACCATTGTTTGTCTTGAATCAAGAAAAGGACAGCAAACACAATAGGATCTTGAGAGCTTGGATTAATATGCTTGCATGTCCATCTGGTTTTATACCTCCGTGCCGGCGATAACTGTGGCCAGAGGCATTATATTTTCAAATTGTTTGTCCATCCTGTTCTCATGAACTCAGGAGCGGCTGGACGGAATTTCTTCACATTTGGCAAAAACATTCACTTGGACTTGAGGATGAACTAATTAGAATTTGGTGGGCAAAGGTCAAAGGTGAAGGTCACAAAACACATTTGTGGCTGTAACTCAAGAATTCATGCTAATTATGACAAAAGTTTACACAAACATTCAATAGAATAAGATAACAAAAAGTTCAACTTCCCAGTGACATTATGTTGTTCTGCAAAAGCGCTTTGCCATTATTCATCGCCATAATTCAGGAACAGAAGAAGATTCCGATCATATTTTATGGTCAGATACTGAACTGGTGACACACCTTGCAACTATGGAGATTGTGTGGATCCTCTGTTCTGCCAGGTTAAATGTGTGTATCAAGCACATAAGGCTTTATGTACAGACTGACATATCCTCCGTAACGTCACCCTCAGCTTTCCTGATCAGTTTTGAAGCTCAATGTGAAGGCTCTGGCCATCGCCATCAGTGCTTGACTCTGCATAACTGCTGGCTAATCCAAAAATTAGGAAAGAGTTGGAGTGTGAATGGAGCAGAGGCAGGTCATGCCAACATCTCTGGGCCGTGGATTCTCCTGTGACAGTACCAAGTGATCATTTGAAGTACCGCACTTTGGCACTTCCATGCAGGTTTTTATGGTGAAGTCCACATTTTACAATTTGTAACTTCTTTCCATTAAAATCCATATTTGAGGCATTGTCTCCTGTCATGACTTCTTCCAACTTTACAACTTTAACTCTAACCGTATTTCTAGTTG
>OMNN01091290.1:0-13473 GCA_900302755.1 Chromis chromis | reverse complement strand
GTTTTAGATGTTTCCCTCTTCCAACACACCTGATTCAAATGATCAGGATCGTTATCAGGCTTCTGCAGAGCTTGATGATGAGCTGATCATTTGAATCAGGTGTGTTGGAAGAGGGAAACATCTAAAACATGCAGGATAGGGGCCCTCAAGGACCAGGGTTGGGCACCCCTGGTTTAGGGCTTCCCTACAAATGATCAAAGACTATCAGCTTTCTTTTTAATCTTGTGTCTCGTTCTAACTGTGTCATACTGACAGAGGACATTTCTAAGTTCTCTCTCCTTCTAGTCATGCTTGTTCTGTTTCCATCGAGCTGCAGGACTTTATATAGCAGTGGAAAATGAACCCACGGTGAGGAAAAACGAGCCAGAAACTGCTGTTAGCGCAGAGGCTTTATGAAAACACTTCACTCTGTGCATCCGGAGCGCCGACTGAATAAAACATGGCAGAGACTCTGTTGTTAACATGAGCGTGAACTTTAATGTTTCTGAATAATTCAAAGAAACAACCCGCCGTTTCGTCAACAACACAGAGGGAGGAGCTTTTACTGAGGACGATGAAGAAGAGGAGAAAGTGGGACGGGTTTTCTCTCTGAGGCTTAAAATATGAGGATCGGATACGAGTTTTTACATACATTTACAATAAAACACTGACAGAATTGTGGTGACCTTCAAAGAGGCCGAGTGAACAGGCAGAACGAGGAGGACAAAAAGGACAGATGAAGGAGGCAAAGGAAAAGAAACAAAGTAAAGCAGGCAGAAAAAGGAAACCTGAAGAAACTATTGACTAGAGAGTAAATTGTTTCTGCAGGTTTTTTTCTGCAGAAACTATCTACTCTCTGCTTTGTGCGGCGTTTGGTGAAAAAGAAAGTGGATGAAATATTTAGCAGCGAAGAAGCTTCTGTCCTCTCGGCTTCACGTCAACAAGCACGACTGAAATACTGGAGGAAGAACACACCATAGGAAGTACTACAATTACAGTACTGTGATAAAACTGCAGTACATTTACAAACCTGCACCAATACCGCTGGGAAACAAGCAGTGGAGGCTGTAACCAACAACCAGTAGATGTACCATGAGTACAAGAATACACTGTGGTAGTAATAAATTACTACATATTACTACTTTATTATGGCAGTCTAGTGTTTCCTCGCACAACTGATTACATATTAATAGTAATTGGAATCAGTAGACAGCGAAAAAGAACAGCTTTAGTACTTTAAACATACCAATAAGTTTCCATCGTAAGAAATCCTGACCAATCAGAATCTGCCTTCAGTATCTGAACATGTTAATTAGGTGGGCGGTCCTAACCTCAGGCTAAAGCAGTGATTGGTCAGCTGGTCAAGAAAGAAGCAAACAAATCTCATCCCTCGTCTATTAGCTACAGGATCAGACTTCCAGCTGATTAACTGACAAAGAAAAACCAGAAGGGGAAGATATACATCTGGAAAATTATCCGTATTACGGTTTACAAGACATAATACCTGCATGTCTGTATTCGGTAGCCCAATCCCATCTACAGGATTTTATTTTAATTCTTTCACTCAGAAACACGACACATGGCTGAAGACAAAGATACCCTCTGTTTTCCTAATATTTTAACGTCAGGAAAGATGGCAGGTTGGTTGTTTCAAGATGCAACATCTTCCCCAAACCATGATCTTGCTCTAACCTTAAGTTTTCTTGACAGAACTCTGTGGTGTCAGATAACTGAACTTTGCTTCTCTGCAAGGGTGTAGGTTTGATTTTGACATTGGTGCGGACATAGAGTGACTCCCCCCCTGTGAGAAAGAGAGGAGAGAGAGATTATGACTGGTGTTTATTGTCTTTTTGGAGTCCTTCATTTGTGTCCATCATTTGTGTTGTTGGCTCCACTTAAAACAGTTCGGCTCCTAAGTTACTCTGTTCCATGCTCTTTTCCACGCAGTTTCCACGGAAGCAGAATCGCGAGATAACAATGCTTTTCATTGGTTGTCGCGTTATCTTAGCCCGCCCCTTGCCTTTCTTTGATTGACAGGTCAGTGACAGGCTCGACTCCGTAGCAGACGTGTTTGATTCCTCCCGGTTTCATAGCAACGGCGCACCAGAGAAATTTACCAGTATTTTTTTTCAGCGTGAGAAATACAATGTGTGGCGGGAGTGAGTGACAAAAGACCGAAAAGCGTGACTGTCACACTCAATGCGTGAGACTTGAGAGCCCTGCGCATGAGGTGCCTTTTTTTTCCCCCTTTGACCTTATTATTGGTGTGGACATTTCAGCCATCATTTGAGATTGGTATGGACATGTCCATACGGTCCATACGCAAATCTACGCCTATGCTTCCCTGCGATTCCAGCATAACTTGTACACGCAACGCTTCATTCATTCTTTACAAAACACATTCCAAAACAGTTTGCATATGGTGTCATATTCCTACATGGAGGTAAGTGCAGTAAAGTGTGACATGTGTCCTTTCTGCATACAGTGTAGACTTCTCCTTTACAGTCATGCGTGAAAAGGGTTTGAACTTTCTGGACTGGTCTCAGTCTGCCACAGCAGGCGTCTTCCCACAGCATCCCAGGATCCCTCCTCTCTTCTTCCTCCTCTTCTTCGTCTTGTAGCCTTTGAGGCTGCTGTCGGAGCAGATGGACTTCCTCAGAGTCCTGATGTGCTTCTCCTGTTCCCGAACCTTCGTCTCCAGGTGGGACTGGATCGCCGTGCCCAGAGATTCAAGGTCCACCGAGGCGCCGTAAACCTCCCACGTCATCCCCCGATCGTCCCACGCCACCTCCTGAGGCTTTCCCGTCTCCTCTTCATGCTCGTCTTCCTCCTCCTTCTCCTCTTCGTCCTCCCAGATGCTCTCAGCGCTGACATCTCTGTCTTGGTTTCGTTCTGGTCGTAGCGAGGCCATGTGGGTGGGGCTCTGCGGGAAGCTGTACGTACGTAGACAGGCGGGGAGGGAGCTCGCCTTGTCGGTGACGACGGAGGGAAGGGGTGATTGGCTGTGCAGCTCAATGTCGATCTTGCAGACATGCTGGAAGGGCGGCTGACCGGCAGGGATGCAGCACAGCGATGGGATCGTCGGCGACGTCCAACTGCCCGACTGAGGGCTGGTGGAGACGTTCAGGGAGGAGGTGGGAGCTGCCCGGTGGAGGCTGGGACTGGTGGAAACTGAGCGCTCCACTACCTCTACCTCCACTTGGACACCCACCTCTCTCTGCTCCCCTGCCCAAGGACAGAGCCTCACACTGGGGTCGGTCATGGTCGCCGTCTCCCTGACTTCCTTGGTGCTCGCTGGATGAGTGGAAGTGGGAGGAAGAGGATGAAGGAGTGATGAAGCATCTCTCTGTTTCCCCCTCTCCTGCTCTTCTTTCTTACTCTCCACACTCGTTGCCTTTGACAACAGGATGTTGCTACCAGCGGTGATGGCATTTGTGTCTCCCAGGTGACCCGGTTTGCTCAGCGGGGTGCCTGGTATCGTCCTGGTGTCTCGTGGCGACCCTCCGGCGCCGGCAGCCTCGTGCCCCTGGGACTCCACCAGTTCTCCTACAGCTGCTTCTTTGCTCTCCGGCACTTTCAAATGTTCTCCTTTGACATCAGCCCCCATCCTCACCGGTGTCTGGGTGACGGGAGTAAAGGTTTGGTCCTGAATCAGACTGGTATTATGGGGTGTTGTAGGCTCTGATGATGTTGACAAGGCAACAGTGGGTCTGGTTTTGGGGCTGGAGGTGGCCAGGGGACCCAGCGGGGCTGAAATCACAGTAATACCTGGAAGCAAGAAACAAATGTTAGCAAACGTTTGCCTGGCAAGCTAAGAGCATCAGTTATCCTGTTTATTCTACATTTAATGTTTTCTCATATGCAAGATTACTGCTGATGTCTTTAAATGTGACAGACTGTGCTAGTCTGTGTTTTAAGAGAAACAACCTCGATTTACCACTGGATCGACTCTGATCCTCAGTTTGATGCTTCATGTCACTGTTTTGAGTCTTTGACGTTTATATTCAAGTTACACTTTAGTCAAATATGAATATATATGTCACAGTAGTAATCACGATCCAGGATACTCGCCAATTGTCCTAGGACAGATTGTGATAGGGAGTTGGTTCTATGTTTGTCCTATGTTTGCTGTTCCTGTTAACAAATTAAGGGTTATCTGGGTGTAGTCTCGACATATTTTGATACAGCTTGGGACATTTTTGGCTTATTTTTAGCTCATGTTGGTATATTTGGACACTTTTGCCAAGTTTGGGGCATATTTTGTCCCATTTTGACAGATTCTGAGCACATTTTGGTTTATTTTTGGCACGTTTTAGCATGAATTTCTCCAATAAGCTGGCAGAGCCACATCTAGAGGTTAATAGTGGGCAACTACTGGTGTCACCACCACTAAATATCCTGCTATTGAAAGCAAACTGTGTCATAAGAAACACATCCTTTACAATAAAAGACTTTATATTTATATTTTTTTATGGAGGGGCGGGGGGGCATGCTCCTGCGACCCTCTAAAAATGGCTTTGCGACCCACTTTTGGGTCCCGACCCACCAGTTGAGAACCACTGTCCTAGGACAAATGGTGATTCTACCAGGACAATAACAAAAAACAATACAATGCAATATAAATCTTAAAGACAGAAGTGTTTCAAGTAAGGTTAGGGTTAGGGTTAGGGATGCAAGGAAAGCTGGACTACCATGTCCAGCTAAGTGCCAGCCACATACTGTTGGAGTCAGAATAGACTGTAAATACTGTAAATAACTATAATAAACTCATAAATGGGAATGTATTAATTTGATCATAAAATGAGTGTTTTCTTGATGTATTTGTAAGAATATTGTTGTTTCCTTTATCTTAACATCATATCATTAAAATAAATTTGAGTTTGTCCTCAGAGAGACTGCGATCGTAATCTGTCTCAGGACAAACGGTGATTATCCTGGATCGCGATTTCTGTGACAAAAAAATTAAAAGCTTCTGATCAATGATTGTGTATTTAAAGGTTACTGCGTGCAGTTTGGCAATTGTGAAGCAGCAGAGGTGGAGATATCCCATCATTAGAATTCTACATTTTCAATAATGCAACTCGGAACTGTATTTTACTTGAACCTTCCTGCCTCATGAATTATTACATGTTTTAGATGCAAGAAAGACAGGACCTAAAATGGAGTGTAATAGATTCTAGTCGACCCCAAAAATAAGATTATAAACCTGTAAGACTTTAACTTTAACTTGTCTCCACTGCTGCTGTTGTGCTCTCTGCTGCACATTCTTAATACTTGCTCTTTGTAAATATATTTATATTTTTACTTTTTATCCTTGTGTTGTTTTTTATCTATTTATCTTTCTTTATACTTGTGTATTTTGCACCACAGAGTTGTCTTTTTAATTTCCTTGTACCTTGTGTATAATGACAATAAAAAACATTCTATTCTATTCTATTCTATTCTAAATATCCAAAATATGGATTCTTTCAGGATGCCGCATTGTTGTTGTGAAGTACAGCTTGAACCCACAAGATGTCTTTTTTGTGTTTGGCTACCACACAAACAAAGTTGTTCGTTTTTAGTAGTCAACTATGCTTTGGGGCAGTGGTTCCAAAACCAGTGATTTGATGCTACAGTGTGGAAATGTTAGTACAAAAACTGCAGTTCCTCTAATGGACATTTGAGGATCCAGAAGTGAGCCAGTTCCCACAGACCTCCATGTTAAAATGTCAGATTTTACAGCAGATAAACATGTTTACAGCCTGGAACAGAAAACAGGTTTGATCTATAGAGACAATTTCCCCCTTCGTGTTGCTTGTACAAGGGGTGCATTTGTATACATCTCAATGTTATAACTTGGATTAAGGCTTAATAGTGGAGCAGATTGGGCAAACCACCGTGCAAATTGTGATATAAGCATGAAATCTGGCATGAATGTTCCTTATATGTCACCTTTTCAGAAAAAAGTGCTAGCCACGAAAAAAATTTAACATGGCGGCCATTTTTCAAGATGGCCGCCATGTTGAATTTTTTTTTTGTGGCTAGCACTTTTTTCTGAAAAATTGACCAAAATCCAAATTTACCCGCTCCACTATAAAGATTTACATAATTAAGGGCGTAGCCACTTTGAGAGAAAGTTGTCATAGGACAGTCTATGGTCCACTTCTTTTTTGGATCAACTGGGAGTCAGGTTTTGCCAGGATGGTGGCGACCAGAACCAGCCCACTGAGCTGCAAGGTGGTATCTTGGGGGGGTGACCAACTGCTTCACATTATTGACTGAGAACATTTCTACCTTCAGTTACACCAACACTTACCAGGAGCAGAACCAGGACTTCTCAGAACCTCCCTGTTTGGTCCAGCTGAACTAGAACCCAGACCTTTTCGAGGTCCAGATCCAGGACTCCTACTCGCTGAGCCTGGTCTCGGAGACGGCGTCAATGAGGAAGACAAACCCATCAGAGCTGGCTTTGAACTAGACAATACTGGTCCAGATTTAGAAGTATCTGATCCAGCCTTAGGGTCTAAATTGGGTTTAGAACTGGAACCTGGGGTCTTGAGGTTGTTGTCTTTGGACCCAGACGGACTAGTTCTAGAGGCTGATGGGGAAACAGATCCAGATCCAAGAGTCAAACGGGTCGGTCTGGGTATAGAACTGGAAACGGCATCAGAACGAGAGCTGGGGTTCAACTCAGCACCAGGATCAACACTTGGACTGGTTCTGACATTTAAGCCAACTTTAGGGTCAGGAAGAGATTTAGGATCTTGGTCACCCTTTGATCCCATGCCAGTTTTGGAATCCAGACTGGTTTTGTTTGCTTTGATTTCTGCAGTCTTTTTAGAGTTGAGGCTATCTCCAGAGCCCAACCCAGACTTAGAATTGGGACTAGAATTGGGACTGGCTTTGCAACTGGAACCAGTTTTGGAGTCTAAGCTGTCCTTGGAGTCCCAACTGGTTTTGGAAGCAGAACCGCTCTTAGAATCCAGACTATCTCGGGACCCTGTTTCAGAAATGGGGCTGGCTTTGATGCCAGCTTTAGAATCCAGACTGTCCTTGGACACTGTTGTTGTTTTAGAGTTCGAACTAGATTTGGAAATGGTTCTGGACCCAGCACCAGCGCATGAATCTTTGCTATCAAGATTCTCCTTGGACTCTGATGAGGTACCGTTTCTTGTTCCGGTGGCTTTCCTCTGTGTGGATGGTTTGGGACTTAGAGAAGTCAGTTGAGGGCTCTTGGTACCCAGTAGTGCTGATTCTGCTTTCTGATTTTGAGGTTTTGTAGCTATGGAGGATGTCTCAGAACCATGAGGTCTTGAATCATGTCCAGCATGTTGGTTTAACTTGATGGTTGTGGTTGGGTTTGGTTTTGGGGTTCTGGCTGCCATTGTTGGGGTGCGATTCACCAGTTTTGGACTAACAGCATCTGTATCTCCTCTCTGATTGTGGACTTTGGGGCTCACTAGTGGGTGTAGCGTTTGTTGTGATGGTCTGTCAATGCAAATCTCTTTTCCACCATCTTCTTTTCTGCTTGATTGCACTTTTAGACTCTCTGTTGTTTTGTTCATATTCTTTGTGGCCACGTTGGTCATCAGTGCAGTTTGTGGTTTCGCAGGTTCTGCTCTCGGTGTTTGTGTTTTGACTCTTTCGGCGGTCCTGCTAGGCGTCACTGTTTGTTCCATGCGGTGCGGTTTCGGACTTTCCACCGTGTTGCCGTGAGTTTGTGACTTGATGCTTAAAGTTGGGGTGTGTTTGATATTTGTGGGCTTTAGCCGTTGCTCGTCTCTGCTGTTCGCTTCGGCTGTTGGCGAGCGAGACAAAGCTGGAATTTTGCTTTTTTGTCGTGATGGATCGTCTCTCTCAGCTGGTGACATCACAGTGGTCGCCAATGTGCTTGCTGACTTGCCCGTCGGCGTGGTCACCGCTAATTTAGTCTCTCCTTTATTCCCATTATCTTTTTTGTTCCCTCCGTGCAGCTTCGACGTTTCCGTTGTCGGACGAGGGTTGCTTGGCGAAGTCCGAGTGAGGTTGAGGTTAAAGTTAGGCTCCGCCCCCCAGTTGGCGTCAGATTCTGCGTTGCTGGGGGCATCTGCAAGCTCCACCTCCCCTGGAGTCAGGCCTTCTGATTGGGCGACACCCTTCTTCCGTTTAAAAACATCTGGTTGGCTTTCCATGGTGATGGTGTCTGTCTGATTGGTAGAAACCAAGGAGAGTTTTGTTGAAACTGAATTTCCACACCTGATTGGACAAATGAAGACACAAATGATTGATGAGTTCAGACTAGAGAATATTAATAGATCAATGTGTCAGATTATAGACTCAAATAACAAACAATTGCGGCCGCTGGTCACTTTTGAAGTCAAAACAAACAAATAAAACTGCCTTTGGACCTGACAGTTCTTTAGCTCATCTTTAAGGGCGGCTGTGGCTCAGGTGGTAGAGCGGGTTGTCCACTGATGGCAAGGTTGGCGGTTCAATCCCCCCATGCCGAAGTGTCCTTGGGCAAGACACTGAACCTGAAGTTGCTCCCAATGGTAGATTAGCGCCTTGCATGGCAGCTCTGTCGCCATTGGTGTGTGAATGAGTGTGTGAATGGGTGAATGCGAAACACATTGTAAAGCGCCTTGGGTACTGCTAAGGTACAAAAAGGCGCTATATAAGTGCAGACCATTTACCTTCACTACTCTGTGTTCAGACAAGCACTTTGAGCTCCTATTGGTCAATGCCACAGACACATTTTGGAAATAAACTCTTTCAATCTTTTTACCGTGACACTAATACCGTGTTTCCACCGACCTGGTGCTAGTGCTGGTTCGGAGCCAGAGCCTGACTAAGCACCGGTTCTTTGTGTTTCCACCGCCTGAGCACCAGCTCCAGGTGCTTAGCAAGCACCAACTCTTTGCTGGGCCACAGCTAAGAACCGAGTACATTGGGAGCTGGGGGCAGGGTTATTGTGACCGGCGATCAGAGGTGCAGAGGGACACATAAGTGATAATATGTGTCCTTTTTCTCCAGGACGTCCCTGGTCTGATCAGATGTATTGGAATGAATCCCGGGACACATGGAAGTTTTGCACACACATATGTGGAAGTGCCATCAGTCATCTTCATAAAGATGTTCATCTTTATGAAGATAAACATAGATAGTATCATCAACTTATTGTATTTGTTCAACCGCTATGTAATCGATACAAGCTTAGACGGCTTCTGGTGACGTAATGGCATGGCTCCAACTTGGCTCCTTGCCAGTGGAAACGCAAACCGGTTCTTAGGAGGAACGAAGTTTGAACCAACTAAGCTCCGAACGAGAACTAGAACCAGGTTGGTGGAAACACAGTATAAAAAGTGTCTAAGATGTGGCAAATGCTATGACACACAAGATAAAACCATGAAATGTGGTGCTGGTCTTTGGATAATATATTCTATCATGAGATCACACACAGTGGGTCGGGTAATACATGATATTTGTAAAAAGAAAAACACATCATAACTGCAATCAAAATACATGTCTTACATATTTAAAAATTGCATGTAGAGATCAAACTGTACCTCAATTTAAAACAAAAAATATATATACACTGCACATGTGTCCTTAATGTGCAGTAATAAGGTTTATGCATCACAGCACAGTTCCTCTTATTGCTGAGAAAGGTGATAAAATCAAGACAAATACATCTACAACTTCCAAACCTTTTCATCCAACCCAAAGAAAATTCATTAACCAATATCATGCACCAACTGTTTGACTAATTTATCCATTTGTCATGGCACCAACTACAGTAAAAGCACTGTTTGAGATGCCTTGCAATGATAAAACATGCTGAATCTTTCAATACATTTTCCTCGATATCATCTCGGTTGTGTGTCAGTTTTGTCCTTTCTAACAGCTGTTTTTCCGTCAGACACATTTACCCTCTGAGGATCCGGGTTCCCTGCTGTGCCTGACATATTCATCCACATTCATGATTGCATTTTAAAATGCAATACAAGTGTCTTCTCATCTCAAACAAGTGCATCACAACTGTATTTTAGTTGATATTCAACTACCAAAGGATTGAAACAGCATCAACTGATTAATTGAAATGTTGCCTGTTAATCACAATAAATATATCAATAAAATCCCCAAATTAATATAAATGGAAATGCAATAAAAAGAAGGAAGTATTAATGTGTATTATAGTAGTCTTGTAGTCAATTTGTTCGTACCTGTTTAGGGTCCACAGATTAACAGAGGAGTATTTGACGGAGGAAATCCATCCTGACCGCCTGCCGAGGAGGAAAAGGAGGAAATCTTCATCCTCGTAGCTCCAGAGTCAATGAATAAATTAAAGCGGAGGAGAGGCAGGGCTCAAACCATCAGTCCTCCTCTCCTCCCCTTTTTAATGCCTTCAGTCGTTCTCCTCCATCTCTCTGTTTTAAACTCCTTTCTCCTCCTTATTCTCATCTTTTATTCTTCTTCTCCTCTTGTTCATCCTCCTCAGTATTCCTCCTCCTTTCATAAGATCAGTGTTCAGTGTTTGCATCAAACCTTTATACCTTAATAATATTTGACAGATCTACTGCAGGTGGCTGTAGATAGAAAAAAAGAGTAAAGAAATCTGACAATAAAAGTAAAGCAGGGCTGGATCTCTGCTGATTATAAGACTGTTTCCCGTTGATGTCACACTGTGTCTCTATATCGTCAGCATGAGTCTGTCAGGGATGTTATTCAGGTGAAACTCAGGGGCTCCCGAGTCTTTGTGCCCCTGTAGGGCCCTGTAGGCTCTGTAGGCTCCGATAGGGCCCTGTAAAGCCCTGTAGGCCTTTGTATGCTCCTGTGTAGGGCCCCTGTAGACTCCTGTTGGCTCCTGTAGGCTCCTGTAGGGCTCTGTATAGGCTCCTGTACGACCTCTGAAGGGCCCCTGTAGGCTTCTGTATGCCCCTGTAGTGCCCTATAGGCCTTTGTAGGCTCCTGTGTAGGGGCACTGTAGAGCCCTGTTGGCTCTTGTAGGCTCCTGTAGGGCTCTGTATAGGCTCCTGTACAGCCTCTGAAGGGCCCCTGTGGGCCCCCGTAGAGCCCCTGTAGGCTCCTGTAGTGCCCTATAGGCCTTTGTAGGCTCATGTGTAGGTCCACTGTAGACCCCTCTTGGCTCCTTTAGGCTCCTGTAGGGCTCTGTAGGCTCCTGTAGAGCCCTGTATGCCTTTGTAGGCTCTTGTGTAGGGCCCCTGTAGATCCCTGTTGGCCCCTGTAGGCTCGCGTATACCCCTGTAGGCTCCTGGATGCCCCCATAGAGCCCATGTAGGCTCCTGTAGGACCCTGTAGAGCCCTGTGGGCCTTTGTAGACTCCTGTGTAGGGCTCCTGTAGGCCCCTGTTTATGGCCCCTATAGGCCCCTATGTGCTCCTGTAGGGTCCTGTATTGCCCCTGTAGGACCCCTGTTGGCTCCTGTAGGACCCTGCATGGCCTATGTAGGGCCCCTGTAGGCTCCTGCCCCTGTAGGCTCCTGTATGTCTGATACAACTGTGTTAAAAATGCAGTACGTTCACAGTATTCAGTCGAACAGAATAAACGCTGAGCAGCACATATGATTTGCTGCAAGTCAAAGTGACATCATCCAGAATTGGCCAATCACATTCATGCAGGTGCACATTCCTGATTCACAGCCTTTTAATGCACCATCATCGAGACAAAGTATTGACACTTCTTGAGGTCTTGATAACTTTCCAGATTTGTAAAATCCTGTGTTGTGTTTTGGCATCTTTAATTCTCTGAACCTCCAAACCTGCTGGTGGGTTGAAACCAAAGTTTCCTTTAAAAAAAAAAAAAGACATCATTAATCAGCCAGAAACTGAAAAAACTGAAATAACTTGGATTCTCACCTTTCAGCAGTCCTTGAACTAATCATTTGTGACATGTGCTCATGCAAAAACAACTTCCTCTATATCTCTGATCTCACACTTGCCCTGGGTTCATTCGGCCATCTCATGCCCATCGTGTTGCAGGCAGAGATTCAGTCTTGCTTTGGTTTCGACTTCATTCCTCTCATCAAACATGTGGAAGCAGTCGGTAAGTCCAATCTCTGAATGACCCCACGATGATCTGCTCTTTGTAAATGCATCAGGCAATTTTGCAGCTTTATTTTTTTAGTCTTTAATTAGTTTTTCCAGTCGACTTTGTGGAACATTGTCAGACCATATTTCAATTAAGTCGTCCATACCGTCGTACTTGTCCTTTTTATTGACGTGTGTTCTGTTGTAGAGATGCTGTGTGTTGTTCAGTTTAGTTCAGCTTGTCGACACAATAAATATATTTAAATTACTGTGTGGACGAATGGGGCAACACCTACAAAACAACCTTACGATCAATAAGCACACTACAAAAAAGAGCCATTCGTATAGTAAACAATGTAGGATATTATGAACACACCAACATACTGTTTTTAAAATTATACACCTTAAAGTTTGGGGATCTGGTAGAATTTCAGACTGTGCAAATAATATATAAAGCAAAAAATAAACTGCTACCTGTAAACATACAAAAACTATTCAAAGATAGAGTGGGGGTTATGACTTTAGAGGGAAACTAAACTTGAAACAGCATTATGCTCGGACCAGTTTAAAAAGTATTTCAATTTGTGGGGTGGTTTTGTGGAACGGTCTTGACGAAATGATTAAATAAAGTATGAATATAATGCAATTTTTAAAAATGTACAAAAGATATATCTTTGAAAAGTACAATAAATGAGGAAGGAGAATGTAAATCACACAGATGTTAATGGCGCTTGTTCATTTTGTTCTTTTTTTGTGTGTTTTTGTGTTTTTTTTCTGTTTAAATAGCTCGATTGGAGTCGGGGGTTTTGTATTGCCTGTTTAGTCTATTTCATTGGATTTTGCATTTGTTAATGGTGTAGAATGCGGGTAGGACTTGGTGAGCTGAGGCTTCTTCCTATCCCTTTTTTGAACGAGTCAAATTATGTTGAAATTGTTTCTTTATATATATATTTTTTAATTTATATATACAGATTTTCTTTTCCATTTGTTTTCATCTATTTTTAATCGTTCGCTTGAAATAAATAAAGAAAAGATAAATAAACAGTGTCTTTAGTTTTGCAGGTATTTGGACAAACTGAAGTTTTGACTGTTTGCTGGCACTGCAGGAAAATACATCCAGTTCCATAACAATCCATTCAACACTTTGACTCAGAACTACAAATGTCAACCTCATGGAAGTCAGGGGATGATCAAAGTTGTTAGATTACATCCTCGGGGAACCAGAACAGCCTTTACAAAATGTTATACCATCCGTCAGGCAGATATTTCAGAGCATGTTTGTTTGTTTGTTTATTTAGTTTATTTGACAGGGACATGTACAGGAGCATTAATCAACATATGAAAAGATGCTTTGTACCAGACTGTAGCTCTTTGAGCTAATTTCCATCTGCAGTCCCCGAGACAGATAATTACAAAACACTGTATAAACAATATAAAACAATACAATACTAAATACAGACAATGCTATTATACATTTTATAAAACAG
>OMNN01091287.1:0-26385 GCA_900302755.1 Chromis chromis | reverse complement strand
CTGACTGTGCACAAATTTAAAAAAAACTGTTGTTGAGAAGCTCTTTGGAAATGATTTGTAAAAGAATGACATCTTTATAAGGGGCTCATAGTTTTGTCCTCAACTGCTTGAAGTTGAACACGTCACTAAAGACATTTAGCCTTTCTATTGTTCACACATCGTCCCTCTTCCACCCACTAAGTCCTGAAGAGGCTGATCACAGAGTCGTCTCATATAATCACACCTAAAGTCACAGAACAGAAACCCAGAGTCTCTCCTGTCACGCTAAGGTTAGCATGTGCAGCTAACAGGCCGGCAGCTCATTGGTATGGATCGGTGCTGCTCCTGAGCCTTTCATCAGCCGTTACAGAACCTCCTCAGGCCGTCTCCTTGACAGCAGCCTATTGTTAGCCGCTAGCATTAGCATTAGCATTAGCATCGACTCACTGGGAGCTGATCTCAATCTGGTGTTGCTGAGGCCTTTAAATAGACTGTTGTCATAATAACAGACAGGGATCAGGGTTCCTACAGGTTTCTACAACTTAAATTTAAGACTTTTTTAAGACCTTTTTAAGACCATTTTTAAAAAATTAATACCCATTTCGCAGCCCTACCGGCAAAGAAAAACAAAATCTGTGAGTTTGAGTTCGATGTCGGAATCAGGAAACATGCACTTGAAAAGCTCCGAGATACCTTATTTTCCATTCTAAGAGTGGTGTTTGGCTGCGTTGCGTTCTAATTATTGTTTCCGCCCCGTCACTTGATTAAAATTAACCGTGGTTGACAAATAAAACTTTCAAGTAATGTGGCAAGGAGAAAATTTAAGACCAAGATATCAAAATTCAAGACTTTTTCAAGACTTTTTAAGGTATTATTTCCTATTTCATAAATTCAATGCTTTTAAGACTTTTTAAGACCCTGTAGGAACCCTGTTCAGAGAAATGCTGAGTGACAAGCATCAGCTCCCTGCAGCTTTTACGTGAAACATTTTAAGTGTTTGTTTTCTGATATCTACATACTGAGATCTGCATTCAGGAATACTTGCCGGCTGATAAATCATCCTACATATTCATCCATGCAGGTGAAACACCATGTCCATACAATACTGTCTTTGCTTTTAATTGTCAAGCAAATTTGAAGTAAATCTTTGAAGTGTCACAAAGACAATTTAAAAAAAAAGTGTATTAGTCATGTCTGCATTACCCACTATGGAGGATTAACAATTGTATGTAGTTATATTCATCAAACCTGCACTGTGTGTTACCGTGTCTTACAGTATATTACTATCATCAACCTCTTTCTATCTACTATCTAATAAAACAGAAAAACTTATGGAATGACAGTCATAAAGACTAAGAAAGAAAAAGCACATTCATGTTCTGTCTGCATCTTGTACTCCAACAGATCTGCTTCAGTAGATTCAAAGTCATCTGACGGCACAAGACAAGGCAATCTTAGGCTTAATGAAGCCATCTAGGGTTGCAGCTAACCATTATTTTGATTATTGATCAATCTGTCACTATTTCAGTTCACTATGTCACTTAATCATTAGTTGGGTCTATTAATAAAGAACATTTAAAAACAAAGTTTAATCACCTGTTCCTTGTCATATGATCAACATTTCCTGAAAATTTCATCAAAATCTATTCATAATTTTTCAAGTTATCTTGCTAACAAACAAATAAACACACAAACGGACAAACAGACGCCGGCAAAAATCCGCACTTGGTGGAGGTAAATATACAAAAATAGAAGAAAGATCAAAATAATAAAGATAATGAATTCTATATACAAGGTGTCAATCTTTCAAGAAACTATTAATTAATTACCAAAAGTATAAATTTTCTCTTAATTGACCTTAAGTCTGTCAGTTACTCCGTTTATCAGAAACGTTAAAATCAGAAACAGTCGTCAGATGTTCAACTTTCCAACAGTTCTTGAACTATTATTGTGCGACATGCAGTGGAGACACTTCAAGAAACCAAAGTTTAAAATCATGATACTCCATCAATACCATTTGTTGTAGATGTCTCAATTTAAAAGAAATCTTTAGACTGAACTGCAGGTTGTGTTCACACAGAGCAGACAAGCATAGGAATACACTATGCTCACTTGGAGTTGGTGCTGGTACATGTTGACTCCAGGCTTTTTCCATTTTTGTAAAAATAAACAGTCAAAGAAACCCAACTTTCTATTTGTCGTTTTTATGATTTAGTTACAGCTAAGTAAATCTGCCAGTGCCTGTCACCATTTCAGTCTGCAAAATCAGCAGCTCCAAATGAGGAGCTGCTTTTGTCTGCTTTGGTCTGAACTCTTTCAAGTGGTTCAAATGTAAATGCTAATTCTGGCAACATTATTGATGTAAACTGAAAGCAGCACAGCAGGGCAACAGGACTTAGCCAGATCAAAGAATAGAACTACTAACATGACAGCACGGTGATATCTGTGACTTTTGGTGTAGAAAAACACTTGTCCCAACATATTTCCTCTGAAGAGCTGAGCTCACCTGCATAATCAATTGATCAACGTATCGTCCTACAGAAGTCTGACAGTCCAACAAGAGAGAAGCCCATCTCAAGTCAGCCGTTCATTAAGTAAAGCCCATCATCATCATCATCATCTCTCTCTCTCTCTCTCTCTCTCTCTCTCTCTCTCTCTCTCTCTCTCTCTCTCATGCACACATATACACACACACACACACACACACACACACACACACTCTGACATGTGCTGTATTACATCACAGCCTACCTCATCATGGGTGAGTGGAGAGGAGGCAGATGTAAGAGCGTCCCTACTGAATCATTGCTCGACAACATGTGTTCCTCTGCAGACTCACAAGTCCTGCTCTCTCTATGCTGTACCTACACAAACATTTTCAATTTTTGATCAAAATCGTGTTTGGCTAAGCGACCCAGCTGTCGTGATGCAGGTAGATTTCAGATACACTGTACAGTTGCACACATGTTATCTCTGTTTATCCTGTGCTCGTCACAATTGTTATCCAAGAAGGCCCCCTCCAAACACACGTGCAGGTAGATGCACTACCAGTCCTGTTGATAATGGATTTATATATAATGCCTTTAATAAAATGTGGTTGTGCAGGTATTTAGTTTGGGTGCATATTTGCAAAATAAAGGTGCAGTTACAATTATGTAACTCCAAAATGTAAAATATAGAAATAACTAATAAGGCAGGAAACACGTCATTTAAAATTTGTAAAAGAAATGAAGATTGCTCCATTACAACATCATAGCCAGAAATAAAAAAAAAACAGAGCACTATCAGATTTTTAACTTCCTGATGGTCTTTGAACTAATTATGTGTGACGTACAGTTCAGTGGAGGAACTGAACCAAAGCTAAGCTTACATTTTTTTTAAATGACTGATTTCTCCACGTCTAATTTAAAAATTCACCAGAAGTAAAGCGTTTGCACAAGACTCTGTAAAAAGCATCAACATTCTGCATTCCTCTGCACAACCGTGAAGCCATTAGTGACTCAACTGCAACCAACAGTCATGTGAAAACAGTTCAGGGACTTGAGCTGAACTGAATGCTGTGTTGACACCGAGCAGACAGGAGACAAGCATGGAGATAAATCAAAGTGGTCAAATATCTGTTAATAAATGAGGGTCAAATCAGACAGTGCAGTTGATCCCACCTGAGGTCAACTGCACTGTCTGATTTTACCCTCATTTATCAACTCTATATTTTATTGTGTTTTATTGTATTGTTATTTGATATGTATATTATTTGTGTTGTAAAGTGTCCTTGAGTGTCCTGAAAGGCGACAAATAAAATGTATTATTATTATTATTCATGTGTAGAGCCAACATTTTCCTTCTTTCAGTAAGTAAAAGTTTGTCAAGAGCAAAAAAAAAACCAGACCTTGACATGGGAGATCGGTGGTTCAAATCCCGGTCAGGGTGCAGGTATCCAGTGAGGACCCTTAGGCAAGGTCCTTAATGCTGCCCCGCCTACCTACCTATGTACATCGCTTTGGATAAAAGCGTCTACTAAATGAAACTGTAGAAGTTGAGCAGATACAAAGACGTTTTAAAGTGACTATCACTTATTTTGTCAACAATGAATGAATGACTAAAAATATATTATTTTTGCATTCTTTCATATATCAATGATCCCTCTTCAACTAAATAACAATTGAAGTTAATGTATTAACGTTTTCTCAAAGCTCATCATATCTTCTTGAAGTTGCACCACGAGCAATTAATTATCAAAATTATAATTTTTTCTGTCACTCACCTATTTATAGATGTTTTTATAGTTTCCTATGAATGATTTGAACATGTGTATAAATGTGTTGTAACACACTGCACAGAGTTTGCATCTGTGTGTTTGTATAAAATTGAATGTTGCAATGTTGTCCTGTTAATTTATTAACTGTTAAGTTGCACGATTACAAATAGTCTAAAATATATATTTCTTTATTGAGAGTGAACTAAAATATTACATTTGTACTGTCTTCATAGGCACAGTGCTCTGTCTCTGTACCACCTCCACTTCTACAAGAAACTTTAAGGAGGTTTTTGGTATGAATTCAATCATGCATATAGTCAGAGTGGTTCAGAAACTACTGCTTATTTTAACTACTAAAGAGTTCAATGAGCCTGTCCATCTGGAGCTCACAGGCAGCTGCAGTCAGAGCGGAGATAAATGTACAGTAGGCGAGTAAGAGGGCACCAGAGACTGAACCATCTCCAGCAGGTGGACCACAGTTATACCGAGTGGCATGAACTGAGTATGAAATGATAAAAATATCAAGTTACAGATGGCAGTGAGAGTCAGAGAGACATGGAGGCTGAGAGGGATGAGACACATGCAGAGACGGGCCGTGGTATTTCATGCGTGGCTGATCCTGATGTGACCCTGCAGGCTAAAGATGCAGCGCTGATGTATGTGCGTGTGCATATTCTGTCATCAGGTGTACATGAAGCTCACTGCACGTGCTGGAAATGTAAACAGTGTCTATCTGCTTTAATGTGAGCTGCAGTGGTTAGCATGTCAGAATGTCATCTGTTTGGGGGGGTTGCAAATGACATTAAAAGATGCTTGTAATTCACTGAGTACTGTACAGTCCTGGATGCTACTACAGCACAGTGTAAGCTAACATTAGCAGATTTGGATTGTGGTAAAGTTTACATATACTGTACATACAACAACAACTGCAGTCAACTGAGATAATGTTAAATTTGCCAAACACGAACAAGTCTAAATATTAAGGTGAAGAACCTACAACAATACATATTGTACACATTTGCCTGATTAATTAAAATACTAAGGTTAAGAACCTACAATATCACATCCATCCATCCATCCATCCATTATCTATACACCGCTTAATCCTCTGTAGGGTCGCGGGGGGGCTGGAGTCTATCCCAGCTGACTTAGGGTGAAGGCAGGGTTCACCTGGACAGGTCACCAGTCCATCGTAGGGCTACACATGTAGACAGACAACCAAGCACACTCTCATTCACACCTACGGACAATTTAGAATTATCAATTAACCTCAGCATGTTTCTGGACTGTGGGAGGAAGCTGGAGAACCTGGTGAGAACCCACACAGGAGAACATCTAAACTCTACACAGAAAGATCCCAGACAGAGATTCAAACACAGGACCTTTGAGCCATGAGGCGACAGTGCTAACCACTTCAATATCTCTTGTAGAACAAATAGCACAAGCTATAAGCATACTCATCTCTCATCATACATAAGAGATGGAGGGGTAGAAATCAGGCTGTTAGCTGGGACAGTAGTATGATAGGAGCCCCTAACCCAGCCACAAGTCATAGTGCCAAACCAAACCTATTTTATCAACCATATAGGCAACCATTTAATACTGTAATTAGCTTTTTCTCTGCATTTAATGATGCAGCAATTTTTAAGTGAGCAAGAAAGCCAGCCTCCAACATAACCTCCATAAGTCTACATAGATGTCATAGAAGCTAGTCTGACTCACCAGATATAGGCTGTGACTTGCCATTGACTACACATTTCACTGTTTTTTTTTCCAGACCGAAGTAACTACGTGAATTTTGGACTAGTCTGAAACTTAGTAAACACCTAAGCCAATTCCTTGGCTTAGCTCCATCCAGTACAACTGTGATTGGTTGAAACAAATACAAACAAACCAGGACGTTTTTTCTCCCACAGCAGAATAATAATAAAGTGCAGCCAGATCATTTTGTAAAGCAGAATGGGCTGGCTAAACAAGACTATGTAGAAGCTGGCCTGGAATCACTGCTACTTGGTCTATATGAACAATCGATCTTTTCAAGGTGGGGGCCATGAGTACTTTTTAAAGGTATTGTCATCACTTTACTCAGACTGTTTCCTTAAGGCTCATCAGGTATCCCATTTACATTAAGAGGAATTTGCTTTGTTTCCTTACCTACTATCAGATCCACCTGCTGGTGATTGTTCCTCACATGTTCTTCAAACAAGTCGATCACTGCTGTGAGAGCAGCTGCGTCCTTCAGGATGGGACAAATATCTCTGCGGGATTCACACACACTACGTTAGTATTATCCAGTCATTTGAAATGGATATCAATAGAAAGCTGATTCATATTGTGAGAGTGCATCTCCTAGAGAGGTGAGCTAAAATGAACAGTGGATCACTGTCGCTCAGAAAGTCAGTTTGCCAGCTCAAAGCAGGGTCATTTGGTCAGAAGGGTAAAAACACTGTCAAAGAAGACGGCCATGAGTCAATTTTCACTTAAAATGAAGAGACAAATTAAAACAATGTCGATTTTGTTCTTAACATGTTATGCTCCTTCTTTTAAATAATAATAATTTATTATAATAATAATTTATCTTTATTAATCCCCTTGGGGAAATTCACTTTCTGCATTTTACCCATCCTACTATACATGCTAGGAGCAGTGGGCTGCCGCGATACAGCGCCCAGGGAGCAGTCAGGGGTTAATGGCCTTGCTCAGGGGCCCAACAGTGGCCGCAGTGGGGTTCGATCCTCGGACCTTCTGATCAGTAGTCGGGGGCTTAACCTGTTGCGCCACCACTGCCCCCTGTTTGGAATAAATAATTCCAAACAGAAACAAAAAGAATATCATTAAAGTAGTGGATCGATAAGCAGTATCAATAAGAGTGGTGCCCTATGGACACTGCTATCCTGGAAGAGACCACTCCCTTCAGGGGAGAAATGTTTCATCACACAATACAGGTGATCACTTTGAACAACTTTGTATTGATTTGCAGTGACCCTTGCCTCTAAAGGGGCAAGTGGACCCAAACCACGCTGTCAAAATGCCCCCTCAAAGATTCAGGTTCATCCTTTATCACCCATCCATTTTACTTCCTGTCCCACCTGCTTTTCACCAGAGCTTGTGAGTGATTTCACTCTAACTGGAATAAGGTCCTGAACAAATGCAATTATATCATTTGCTTGCTCTGTACAGGTAAATATTCAGTCATGAAAATGAGAAGAGGGGGAGGTTAATGTGGTCTCTGCCCCAAGGCCAAACTGACTAAGAGCAGCCTTGCAGGTCGCTTACAGGTTGCACAATAAACAGGTAACTGGATCAACTGAACACTGTTTGTTATTTGGCAAGAACAAATATGTGCAGGCTGTTGGTGTAGAAAGTGCAGAGCAAATTGAAAATGCTGTTCATTAGGGAAACTCAGAAGTTTCTCTTTAAACTATAACAACAAACAAACAACAAATGTTTAATCTTAATAGGTCCTCATCCACAAGCTTACAGTGAAATAAAGTTGGACAAACTATTGTACACCTTATAGCTACATAAAGTCCATCTGTCACCCTCTTCTGATGAAATACACTTCTGTTGGTAAAATGTGATCCATTCTAGTTTTCAGTCATCAAATGTATTAAACTCAATGAACCAGGAGCCAATATCAGTGTTAGACTAAATGGATAGTAAAGTAAGAATGATTAGATTTCTTAAATTCAAAGTGGGATTAGCAGCGTTTGATTTCTAATCAGACACCTTCAAAATGTTTTAAAGAGCTTTGTCTTCATAATATACAGTCAAGCCCGAAATTATTCATACCCCTGGTAAATTTTGACTTAATGTTACTTTTATTCAATCAGCAAGTTTCTTGATTGGAAATGACCTAGGTGTCTCCCAGAAGATAATAAGACGATGTACAAGAGGCATCATGGTGGATATTTTTTTATCTGGATTATTTCATTATCATGTGTGATAAGACTTGACCTCCTCAGTGACCCTGCTCATGTTACTTCTAGTCTTATGTTAGCGTACTTCTATTTCATTTCAGAAAAGTACTTCTATCTCATTGCTTTTCTTCTAGGCGCTGCATTATAATCTCATGTTATGTTGTTTGTTTCCTGGCAAAAGAATTTCCTTTGGGATTAATAAAGTTTTATCTTATCTTACCTTTCATAAAACCTGTTTAGACATCACACAGTGTTTCTGTGTACTTGAAGATATCAAGTGGATATTGAACAGTCATGCAAGAATAGTTATTTGTAACCAGCTATCAGCACTCTCATGGTAGACCAGGGGTGTCAAACTGATTTTAGTTCAGGGGCCACATACAACCCAATTTGATCTTAAGTAGGCCGGACCAGTAAAGTCACAGCATAATAACCTATAAATAACAACAACTCCAAATGTTTCCCTTTGCTTTAGTTCAAAAAGCACATTCTGAAATGCTCACATTAATGAACTACCCTTTTACAAAACATTATGAACAACCTGAAATTTCTTAAGAAAAATAAGAACAAATTTCACCAATAGTACGCCTCATTTATCATTTACTGGTCTGCATTACAACTGGATCTACAAAGGCACAAAACCTTTGGTCACAGCTACTTACTGAGCAATATAGTATTTTACTTTGTGATCAAAACAACTGGTCAACATGTAGAAATTATTTTAAATTTACAGTTTTACAAATGTACAGTTTGCAGTTAATGTCTTCTCTGTAACTTTTATACTTTGCAAAGTCATCGGCCGGATTGGACCCTAGTGGGCTGGTGTTGGTCCGCGGGCCGTATGTTTGACATCCCTGTCCCACTCAGCCTGGATGTAGGCTACCCTAGCGTGTCCTCCCACCACGTCCTACCTGTGGGGTGACCCCACAGCCTCCTCAACGGTGTTAACCATAGACATGTATGTCTATGGTTAAAACCCCAAAAGCCCCTGTCTGTCTCCTAGGCAACAGGCGGCCAACACGTGTCAAATGGTATCCGGTGGAAGCGTGGAGGTCCGTCACATGTCGCCGTGGGTCGTAACTGACTTCTGACAGCGTGGAGAAGCCGGAGCATGCAGGAGCCGTTCCAGAGATGGAGCTGCCATGAGGCTGCTAGGCTGTAGGTAGCTCCTGGCTGCAGGTCTTACCTGAACACGATCCCTTTCTTCGGAAAATCCGGAAAGGCTCGGATGTGTCTGTGGACCAGCTGGAGCTTGGACTCTGAGCCTGCTGCCATTCTAGCTGGAACCTTCTCACCTGTCTTGCTGATCGCTCCTCTCTTACAACCTTCCTTCCACTTCTCTTTTTCTTCCTGACAGTGTCCAATCAGACGTGTTAGCGTCCTCCTCTGGACTGAAGTGCGCATGCTCGTGTTACGCAGACTACCGACATCCATACAATCCTCATGGTTACTTCAGACTTCACACTAAACAACAGCACAAATGTTTCAGAATATAACGAGATATTAAGG
This sequence comes from Chromis chromis, assembly GCA_900302755.1. Classification (NCBI taxonomy): domain Eukaryota; kingdom Metazoa; phylum Chordata; class Actinopteri; family Pomacentridae; genus Chromis; species Chromis chromis. The sequence continues at coordinate 16,719 of OMNN01091287.1, read as the reverse complement.
ACTATTTTGATCAGAACAGAGAAAATGGAAACAAAGGTCGCCTCCTTTCATTCTGACACACTTTATACTCTGAAAGCATCAATTAGCGTTTAGTGGCCAATAATTATAACTTTACAAGCCACAAATTCAAAGTCATCGTTTTAGAGACCACTTGCTGTAAAGTACAAAGCTCTACCCTTCCTCTGCTGCGTGGCTCCTTCCATATGGAACACTACTTCTACCACATGCTGATCTCTTCACCAAATAACACAAATAAAAACAGCCCCAGCAGTCTAAACCTGTAGCATCATAACTAAGGGACAGCTCAGGTGATCCTCAGCAGCCCTAACTATAAGCTTTATCAAAGAGGAAAGTTTTAATCCTAATCTTAAAAGTAGAGATGGTGTCTGCCTCCAGAACCCAGACTGGGAGCTGATAACTGAAGGCTCTGCCTCCACTACTTCTGGAAACTATGGGAACCACAAGTAAAGCTGCCTTTAAGAGGGACAGTAGAGAGTATTCAGATCCTTAAAGCTCCAGTGTAGCAATGTAAAAATACTTCACTGAAAGTAGTCCTGCATAACAGCAAATGTAGTTAAAGGTACTGCTTTGATCCCTGTTACTGACATAGCTGACATCTGTTAGATACATCGTGTAGCATCAGTGTGTCAGCAGCATGTTACTGTTGTAGCTGCTGCAGCTGGAGCTACTTTAGAGAGACAGCAGGTCGATCTGACTGCTCATCACATGATTAATGGCTTACACAAACCTGTTTTCAGTTTGGGGATTTGTTTTCCGGCGGAGTCCGCAGGGTGTTTTATTTTTGAAAAATTACTAGATCGTCTCCCGTCACTTCCGTCTTTGCTCGTTTCCCGTCAATCAAGAAAAACAAACGTCTGGGAGCTTCTTTGAAAAGAGGGAGAGACTCGAAACATACATATTTAGCAATAAAAAGTCATTTTATTTATATAGGATACTTTTTTAATAAAAAAAAAAAAAAAGAAAGTTGTTAAATTTAAAAATAAATATTGCACCCTCTTTTGCACCACGAACCGGTTTCAAGCAAGACAATGTTCTACGGACCGGTCATCGAGCAATGTGCAAAACAGGTCGCAGACCGCTGGAATAAGGGCGACAGAAGATAAGAGGACAAGAATGGAAGGGTGAGGAGTTGTGCCCCTAGTACTCCTTCACATACAGCAGGGGGCGCTGCTCGACACTAATGTTGCTTTATGGAATTCGAAGAAGGATCGCGTTGTTTCTGCTTCCTGTTTGATTCACGTGATTGACAGAAAGTCCACCGATCAGTGAGATGTCGGCCGCTGCTGGTCGTGTCACGTTTTTGAGGTTCCTGTCTTCTCACTTTGCTGTGATTCCGTCATCGTTTTGTTCTGGATGTAGAGACAGGAGAGCGTTAGCTTCCGTGGGCGTCACACTGAGCCGGAACCCCGCGTGGAGCAGCGCCCGGCACATCAGCACAGGTGAGTGGTCCTGCCTCCTCCTCAGTGGTCCTACCTCTTCCTCAGGAGTCCTACCTCCTCCTTAGGGGTCCTGCCTCCTCCTCAGTGGTCCTACCTCCTCCTCAGGGGTCCATGTGAAAGCGGCTGGTCAGCAGCTTGCGTTTGTCCTTTTGCATTTGAAAAGGTTTTTTGGACTCAACCTCACTTTGTCAACTAGGCAGCCCAGGCTCTCTGGAGGAGTCCCCAGCTGACCCAGCTGACCCAGACTCGAACCAACAGCAGATTAGACGAGCTATTTCTCTGATCTGACTGCACTGCTTTGGGTTTCTGTTGTGGCATTTCCCCAAAAGTACGGCGGCTCCGAGAGCTCAACACAGTGCATCACAAGGAAACATGGCCCTCATCTCATTTCACTAACTGCTCATCCTCCACCTGGAGACCACTCTCCTCTCTCGTGTCTCCTGGAGACACGAGAGAGGAGAGTGGTCTCCAGATGTTTAGCAAACTGACACATGCTCTCCTTGATATATGAGGTGTGGCACAGCTGTAACATCTGTCTGTTGTTTTGTTAAACCTACCACTGGGTTTCAGATGAGCAGAACAGTGCTTGTGATCATTGACAGTATATATTTGCTTAACAGTTTTACTTTTTATTCTACACACATGTGCAGTGATATATAAAAGAGTCGTGGTACATGAAACGGTATCATACAAATAAAGAGTGACATATATTGTAATTGGGTGATGTACAGTAGATACACACATCTGTCAGTGCTGCTGCTGACATGGTTTGTATGCTCCAGCTGTGTGTCACGCCTCTTTTATCTCACAGGTGCAGAAAAGACTTTGAGGATACACCTGTCTTGCGTCTTCCTGCCCATGACCTGGAAATCAGTCTTGGTGCACCATCATAGAGGTTGTCAATCCTCGATGTGCATTTTAGAAATTGAGACATCCTTTGTGATCGCGGACCAAGATTGAGTTCCAGGTCACGGGCAGGAGGACGGAGGAGACGAGGAGGCTGAGCAATCCATGTCGAGAGCAGGGCTGGTCACTGTGTACTTGTAATGTACTCAGTTGTGCATACTTAACTGCATATTCTCTTCCCATTCTACCACTCTGTTAATTCAATTATAAGTAAATGTATACTATAAGATATAATGAACACTGTTCTGCTCATCTGACAGAGATCATAAAATACAGCTGTAGGTTATTACAGAACAATAGACGGATGATACCGCTGTGTTAACTGACATCACTTGAAACTGATGGCTATGATGCAAAGATGTCTCGACTATCCTTGCGTCCAAGTCCCTCCCACCAGAGATGCAAGCAGAGAGGGCAGAGGAGAGAGGAGTTGATACAATTGAAACATCCTCGCCTTAGAGCTGTTGTTTTAAAGCAACGTCACTTGTGAAATCACGGCTGAATCAAGGCACACCTTGCCACAGATACATACAGCTAATGTTCCTGTTATTGCAGCCATGGGGCCCACTCCTGACACATCACCCTTGTTGCCACTAGGGCTGTACCCTAATAATCGAATATTCGAATAGTCGTTCACTGCGGTGGTATTCGAATAGTAAATTTGCCATTCGACTATTCGCTCGCACCGCTTTTTCTCAATGTTTGGGAGGTTTTAAGAGTGGAACACAAATAAGAAGAAGGTCTTGAGTGTAATTTTAAAGAAGACAAATTGGAAAAACTATGCACTCCTTGTCAGTTCTGTTACTGCTAGACATAAAATGATACTATACAATCTCCAAAGCTTGTTCTTCTCCCCTTGTTTTCAATACCACTGTTGGATAGTTGACATCCGTATCTTCACAAGTGTCCATGGTAATGAACAGTGTGTCACAGTTGTGTCCATCTGGATTTCTCCTCTGTATTTGGTAGTTGTTTAATTATTTGGTAGTGCTTAGCTAGCAGACCTTTTCTAAATGCTACACATGTGTGGGCAAATTGATGAAGAATCTTTTTAGTTTGTTTGTGTTTATTTTCATGTGTTTTCTCAAGCTGCTGTGCACTGACGTGTTAGGGTTACACCTACACTTCTGGTCATACAATCATTTTCCTCCATTGCTTGTACTAACTCATCTCTACATTACCGACTGTTAGCATCATTTGTCATTGTGTTGTCCTATGCACTCAGTACAGTAGCGCTTCATATCCATACTGGGTGGAGAAGGACAGAAAAGGGAATAGAAAGAGAAAAGATCAACAATTCTTGCTGTATTCCTCAAATAGCAGATGTAACATTCATATTAAATTAGCATCAGTTTCATTTCCATTCAAGTGTCCTAAAATATAGAGCCAGAACTAACCTATCCACCTACTTACACTTACACACTAGCATCTTTCCTCCTTCTGACCTCGCTCTAACCTGGTCACCTAAAAGAGGCCAGCTGTAGGAGTTTTGGGAAGTGAAGTCTTGTCTCACTATGTTGTCTTCCTTCCCAGGGAAGCTGGTGCTGAAAGGAAAGGGCAAGAAAGCAGTGGTGAGCCTCCGTTGTATAATCTGTACTGTGAGATTTCATTTTCCCTGCATTCATTCTTTACAGAACTGTGAAGATGATCTAATTCATAATGCTCACTCAAGGCTCTAGTAGGATTTGTTTTCCATACTGATCAAATATAACGCTTTCATGCTTCACAGGCTAAAATACAAACACACCTAAGATTATAGTTATGTCCCTCTTCATCCTTTCTGTGGACAGACCTGTTATATTGTCTCTCTTTCATTGTCTCTCTTTCAGATCTGTATTGAGGGGAACATTGCCAGTGGGAAAACAACATGTCTGGAGTATTTCAGTAAAACTAGCAATATAGAGGTATTTCAAAGTAAAATCCTTATGCAGCAATGTTGTGCACAGTGCAGATTTTATGCATGCACTTCCACCTGGATGTACTGTAGCTCTTATTCAGATTAGCTTGAGTTGTAGCAGAGCTTTCATTTGACAAGAGGGTCTTGCAGCTGAAGGTAGACATTTGGATTTAAACCTCTTTAAGAATTAATATCAGTTTTAGCATTTACACCCTGTGTGCTTCCTCTCTTTGCCTAAATACTTTGAATCTCACAACCTTTCTCAAAATGTAGGCTGTTAAATATGAGACAAGATCGGACTAATTAAAAAACCAAGTGCACACTGAAAACTCAGTTCTGAATCCAGATTTCAGTTTATTAAGTTGTTACTGCTGAGTCATGATTTAGCAATCCCAAACACAGGACGTGTTCACTGATCCATTATTCCTCTCTCCTCCATTGTTTGCTCCAGGTCCTTCCAGAACCAGTGTCGAAATGGAGGAATGTCCGTGGTCACAACCCTCTGGTAATGTACAGGGCTGCATTATCTCCATTCAGTTCAATTCAGTTTTATTTATATAGTGCAAATTCACAACATATGTCAACTCACAGCGGTTATCATAGTAAAGTACAGACCTTACAACTTATACACAGAAAACCCAACAATCCAAAGTTGCTTTTGGATTCCCTATGAGCAAGCAGTCAGCAATGGTGGGATATAGAAACTAGTTCACTGTCTGAGGCTATTAGAAGATCATTGGTGACCTTCACCAGTGCTGTCTCTGTACTGTGATGGATTCTAAATCCTGACTGAAACTCTTCAGACAAACCATTTCTATGCAGATAATCACATAACTGGCTTGCAACAACTTTTTCAAGAATTTTAGAAATGAAAGGGAGGTTGGATAATGGTCTATAGTTGGCTAAAACACCTCAATAAAGAGTAGGCTTTTTGAGAAGTGGATTTATTACAGCAACTTTAAAAGCCTGTGGTACATAGCCTGTTAGTAGAGAGAAGATGGTGGTATTTAATACTGCAGTGTTAATTAAAGGAAAGATTTCCTTGAACAATCTAGTGGGGATGGGGTCTAACAAACATGTTGCTGCTTTAGAAGACTTTACTATCAACATGAGCTCTGGCAGATTTACAGCAGAGGAGCAGTCCAAGTATAAATCTGGTTCTATGGATGCTTCCAGAGCTGCTGCACCTAAAGACATGTTCAATCAATCAATCAATCAATCAACTTTAATTTGTAAAGCGCTTAATCACATCTACAGACATTTCGAAGCGCTTTCACAAGAAAAGATAGAACCCAACAGAACCCTTCCCAGAGCAAGCAGAAGCAACAGTGGCGGGGAAAAACTCCCTCATGGGAAGAAACTCCGAGCGGACCCAAGACTCTGAGAAAAGCAGCCGCCCGCCTTGACCGGTTGGGGGGAGAGTTGTTCATGACTTTTTGTCTAATATTCAATTCAATTAAATTTTATTTATATAGCGCATATTTACAACACATGTCATCACATAGCGCTTACCATCATAAGGAAGAACAATACAGGAAACAGAAAACCCAACAATCCAAAATCACTTTTGGATTCCCTATAAGCAAGCAGTCCGCAACGGTGGGAAGGAACCGTATATTCAAAACTTTATTTGTGAAAGTCATGAAATCTTCACCACTGAGAGCTAAAGGACCACAAGGCTCCACAGAGCTGTGACTCTTTGTCAGCCTGGCTACAGAGCTGAACAGAAACCTCAGAAAAATTAGTTTTTTACAATTTGGGTTAACAGACCCTTAAATTTAATGGCAAACCGTCTGGTTGATTTTACAATTTTAGGCCAGTAGTGGCGTTGAGTTAAGAAGGATCACCAACAATATCATCCTAGTGGCTCTGATTAACCAGATCAAACTTTGTGGAAATGTGTCCAGTGTTTGGTTTTATTATGTCCAGGAGTTATGGTAGTCGTTGAGTTGATTCCCTTTATGTCTGTCATGCCAGGTGTTCAACTATGTGTTCTGTCCCTGCAGGCTCTTATGTACCAGGATCCTCAGCGCTGGGGTATCACACTGCAGACGTATGTTCAACTCACCATGCTGGAGAGACACCTGTCAGCCACAGTAAGTGCACTACTTCCTAGAGACACACCTGCTTTCCTCTAAAGTAGTGTTATTGTGTACTAGCAACCACTGAACAAAAGTAAAGTAGGTGCGTTGTTACAGTGTGTTGCTCTACAATGTGGACAGACACCGTGATCAGCTATAGGCTGGCGATGCAATCATTTAACCTCAGGAGAAAATCAGCTGGATGCACTAAAAGTTTCTTTTTGGTTTCAGTCATATCCTGTCAGGATGATGGAGAGATCCATCTTCAGTGCCAAGTACATCTTTGTGGAGAATCTCTTCAGAAGGTACTGTTAATAATGATTTCAGAGACTGAAGTACCTGGATCTGACTAGTGAATGAGCCAAACTTGATTGATGAATTCTGCTGCATAACTGGTCAAAACTACATTTAATACCTCTTGTAGCTGGGATGTACTCAGCCAGGAGGCAACTGGGGTGGGGTGGTCGATCATCTACCATTGTTTACACATGTTATATCACAGTACTGAATGTATCACAATATATTCCATTTTGTTAAATCTCAGTAGAAAAACCTTTTGTACATATTCAGGCTCAATGTCTGATGCTATGACTTCTGCCAAAAATGTAAGACATTACATAAGATCATTCCACCTCAGTTCAAAAAAGGTCTAACCTGACCATCTCATATTTGTCTGATTTTTCTGTGCATATGTATGGAATTAGGTAACACATGTGTAAAGTTTTGGTCACATGTGTGAGTAAAATATTGATAGAGGGGGGTGAGGTCATCCTGATTTTTGCATTGTTTTCTTCACACCAGCCTGTGGACGATGTTGGAAGTGCCATGACTTGTGAAATGTAGCTAGTGTCCTGGAATGTTTAGGCTCATTGATATGTACATATGGTCTTCAGTGGTACAAACCAGTTTTATGATGATGCAAATTTGGTCAATGTTTTTTTCTATTCTGATATTCCACCAACCATAAAACATTTTTCATGTGATTGGCACCAACAGGAGCTTTAAAATGATGAGTATGGTGCCAGTCAGAGGCATCCTTTATGAGATCAAAATAAATCAAATTATAGTTGAACATGCGTTGAGCAGGTATGAGAGGTGAAACCACTCCAGTAGTGGTCCCAACTGGTATAGTATTGTTAATGGGCTGAAAGAAAAATCATCAAGTTAATCACATTGAATCATTGTGTTGGGAAAGTTGGTAGCAATAATACATGTTGTACTGATGTCAGCATGAAATCCCTGTTTAAAGGAGTGCATGTCCAATTATTTAGGGAAAATAGGTTTCCCAGTCCACTGCCTCTTTATGCAATATTGAGCTTTGCTTAATATTTCCATATGTACAAAGCAATGTCCGTTAATATATACATATATATACATTTATTAAAGTAAATGTAATTGATCGTGGATGTGATTGCTTATGGTCCCACTTTTCATTAAATAATTTGAAGGACTATGAGTTGGAACACCATGATTTTGCTTTCAGCCCATTAACAATAATATATAACTCTTCCAGTTGGGACCGTTATTGGAGGGGTTTCACCGTCATACCTGCTCTATGATTGTCCTAATGGCCATAAATGCAAAAAAAATAAAAGTGTGATAAAGTGTGCGTCTGACTGGCACCATACTCTACAATTTTAAAATTTCTATTGTTGCCAAGCACAGAAAAAATCAAGGTTTTATGATTGGTGGAATGTCAGAGTAGACAGAAACACTGACATTTTATGACCAGATCATATAATTGGTTTGCATTGTTCTATCAAATCCATAACTTGAGTAACATTATTTCTCAAGCCATGGCCCTTCAAACATTGCTCCACAAATTGGCGCAAAGAAAATGGCGCAAACATCTACATGACCCCACCTTCTTTAAGAATTTTGATTTCAAAAACTAACGTTACCTATGACCCCAGATTTTACACGTGGTCAACTCATCAGTCAAGTTAAAGATGGTTAGGCGTGGGGCATTCAGTGAACTGAGGCGGAATGAGCCCATACTGCATGTAACGTTTTGTTTCTTCCAGTATAACCATAAAATAATCCTGGTTGATTTGCAATATTGCCCAAACCAACGTACATACAGCAAGATATAATGAATCATAAACACTGTAGAAAATGATTGTTTGCAAATTTAGATCATTCTTCAGTTTATATGATAGCATACTAACATGGTAAAAACTAATGTCCTGTTGCTGAAATGTTTTTCTTTCCCAGTGGGAAAATGCCAGAGGTGGACTATGCTGTTCTCAGCGAGTGGTTTAATTGGATCACAAATAACATTTCAATTCCCATTGATCTGATTGGTGAGAACACCCACAGCAGTTACACAAACACATATTTAATACATATTATGATAAAGATAAGAAATACAGTAGCTGTAGTGTTTTATTTGTAACAGACACTCTGAATGTGAATGATGTTATTATGATGATAATTAATATCCATCTGTATGGCAGAGCGTGGTGGTGTTTTCATAACCTGTCTGGTGTATCTTAGTATCATCAACTAAGATGTTCACCAAACCTTAAATCATCTTTTTATTGCATCGCACCAACACTCTAGCTTCTGTTTGCATGTGTTTCCACCTCAAATACACATTTTGCACAATAATATTGTAGGAAAAACAAATGATGCTGGTTTTTTAGTCTGTATTTTATGTGGCTTTAGACAGGAAACACAGAGGCAGCGTTTTCTAATGTTCGAGTTTACTTGATAACGCTAGTGTCAGTATACTCCAGGAAACAGCTTCCTCTGCAGTTTACCTCTGTTAGTGCAACCAGCACACCAGATAAATCAGTAATAAGAAGTATGTCCAGAAAAATAACTTGATAAACAGGGGCTCTGTTCAAAATAGTTGACACATTTCACAACGGTAAATAGCCTGAATCTGTTCTTGAATACATTCCAGTGACACAAGTTGCAACAGTCTTTTAGGCAAATGATACAATAAGTCATCCTCTACAGAATGGCACATAATACTACTGTCATCTTCATCAAAGCAATTTCATTTCCCCCATCTGTACCAGGAAGTGAGACATTTACTATTCAGACATGAGAGCAAGATAAACTTTAATTTCTCATTTACATTTGTTTATGAAGCACGTTAGAAGCTGCTCCAGCTTTCTGATGTTCATTCTGTTGCTTTTTCCCATTTTCAGTTTATCTGCAGACGTCTCCTCAGACCTGCTATGAGAGGGTAAAGCAGAGATGCAGAGAGGAGGAGAAAGTTATTCCATTGGTGAGGATGAAGCAAAACTCAAAGCATGTTTCATTTCATTGCATATAAAAGCTGTCAATCAACCTAAAGGGAAATAAATGGGTTTAGAGAACTCTGACGATGACCATTTAGTGAACTGGTGTGTACGGGTGTGTATGTGTGTGTGCGCATGCATGCGTGTGTCCCATGTGCCCTTGTCCCGTCCAGGAGTATTTGGAGGCCATTCATCAGCTGTATGAGGACTGGGTTTTCAAGCGTACCTCCTTCCCTCTTCCTGCTCCTGTTCTGGTGAGTGACCATTCACATGCAGGCAGGTCTCTGCTTTAGATACTGAATAATCTAAATGTATCTGGGTAATCTCACACAACCATACAAATTACGCATTTCTGCTGGTTCTGCACAATAATTCTGTGGTATGCTGAGCTATGACCAAATGCACCTTTCTTCATCCGATGTTATAGAATGTTCAAGTGTCATAGTGACTTTTAAATCTTTAATCTTCCTTTAAATCTGATGTGTTTCTAATATTTTAAGAATGATATTGAGAAAAAAGTGTGTGTGTGATCACAGGTTATTCCCGCTGACCGTGACCTCCAGGATATGCTGCACCATTACGAAGAGAATCGTGACAAGATCCTAGCATACATCTGATGCCCAAATATACAGTTATGCACACTCTGAAACACATCCCCTGTTAAAGACAACATCATAATGATGTTAATAAATTAGTTCCACTGATTGTCATTGTTAGCTATTTAACAAGTCATCCCTCTACATGGGATAACTTTGTACCCCACCACAGTTCAGCTCATATGTGTGTCTTGGGGAATAACTAGTTAATAGCTTTTAATTGTTACAAAATGGTTTTACCAAAATGTATATTTATTTATTCTTACCTCCAGGGTGGAACCAGAACTAACTTCAGACCAAATAAGGCATTCCACTGACCCTCAGCTTCACTGGAGTTTTTTTTTTTTTACATAATAGAGTTACTGACACAAACACAAAAAACTTCAAGTGTTTAAGAAAAAGCTTAGAGCTACTTCAACAGTCTACATGGTCTGCGGTTACTTGTTCAGTTGTTGTTTCCTAATTTACTTGTTTTATCACTAATGTAATAAACTTTAAGTGTTTCCTGGGAACTTGTTTTGCTTTCACTCAGGTATTATACAGAATGTGGTCAAGGTAGACTGTAGACTGGTTCAGAAGGGGCCTTAAGGTCATGAGGGTTTGACTTGTTGAAACTGGTTATATAGAAGGACTGTTTTAGATAGAGAACACATGTATATCTACTGTAAAGTAATTTAACTGATTTTGGAACCTAATAAACACTATGTGGGGTTTAAATGTTTTTCTCTTAAACATGTTGTTAAAAGAAACATTGCTCTTTATCCTACATGTTTTTCCACAATGATAAATAAATTCTGTATTTCTGACAAATGTCCTGCTCTTTGTTGGTCAGGTACTGTCCAGACCAAAAGGATTTTGGTAGTTACTGGGCAACCCAATAGCCAAGTGGTTAGGGCAGATATAGCATAGGCTAAAATGTCCTTAGAAGCCATGTCCCTGCTCTAACGTCCAACCAGCCGGATCCTTACCGGATGTCATTCTATTGCTCCCTTTCCCCACGTTTCCTGTCTATCTCGATGGCACTTTAAATAGAGGCAACATGCCACAAAAAGAGTTTTAAAAAGTAAAAAAAAAGGTTTTAAAGTTCAAAATGTTTTAATACTGCAGGCTTTGTGCTGAGTGTGTGCTCCGTGTCCCAACTGAAGTTTCCAATAGCCATGTGCTAGGTTCACTCCACCCCCACCACCATCTAGATGGGTCTTTCTTATCATCACTTGGGACCATACTGTATGAAGAAGCTTCTTGCTGTTAACCATGTGATCTCCATACATTTGTTCTATTACTTCACTATAAAGTTATGCCCAAACTTATTCATACCAAATTTAATATGTTGTTGCATCATTAAGATACGCCAGTTAAAGCAGCAATAATCAGGCCCTCACACCTGTGAATGTTGGGGTGCACCGCAGTCAAGATGCTTTATTGGGCACATGTACAATGCAGTGCAAAAGTACAGAAATCTTCTATTTTTGCATATTTCTCACACTTAAATGTTCCAGATCATCAAACTAATATTTATATTTATTGAATATTATACAGAGATAACCCACAAAACACAAAATGCAACTTTTAAATTATGGTTTATTAAAGATTTATTGAAAACCTATATCACCCCTGTGAAAAGTAATTACCCCCTAAACCTAATAACTGGTTGGTCCACCCTTGGCAGCGACAACTGCAGTTAAATGTTTGTTACAGCTTGTGATCAGTCTTTTACATCACCATGGGATTTTGACTCTTCTCTGAAGAATAGTTTTAATTTGGTCACATTAGATGGTTCCTGACCATGAACTGCCTTTTTAAGGTCTTGCTACAACATCTTAATTGGATTCAAGTCCAGACTTTGACTCAGCCACTCCAGAACCTTAATTTAGTTCTTTCTGAGCCACTCAGAGGTGGACTTGCTTGTGTACTTTGGGTCATTGTCGTGCTGCAGAACCAATTTGTGTTGAGCTTTAGGTCATGAACTGATGGTGGATATTCTCCAGGAGGATTTTCTGATAGAGAGCAGAATTCATGGCTCCATCAATTATAACAAGTGGTCCAGGTCCTGTGGAAGCAAAGCAGCCCCAAACCATCACACTACCACCACCATGTTTCACTGCTGGTATCATGTTCTTCTTGTGGAATACAGTATTAGCTTTACACCAGATGTAAACCATCACACTACCACCAGTAGTGGTGAGAAGTACAACTTTTGTTTCCAACAGTTGTCAGCTGCTCCAGGAGGATATAAGAAATGCATTTGTTTAGTTATGTACTGTACTGCTTTATGACAGCATTACATAAAACCTAATCTAATAGAAGGTAAAGGTCTACTTGTATGTTGAGTAAAAAAACAAAACTCTGGAATTCTTTCACATAACATATACAGCATGTTCTGTGAATAGCGTGTAATGCTACAGTAAATCAGACGCATGCCAGAATTAATGCAAAATATTTAATCCTACATAAATAGGCAGACGACTTAGCATTTGTCTGACCCCAAAACAAACCACTGGAAATATTTACTGTGAGAAAGACAGTTAAAGGAGTCCATCAGGTGGAAAGGCTGTGCTACATCACCAGGTGATAGCAAAGAAGATGATTTTATCTTATGGAACTTGCTGGTGGGAAACTTGCAAGTCCTGCTTGATCCCTGTGATGGACCTGGATAGTTCTGAGCTCATTGCTGCCACAGTGGATCAGCAGACATACCAACAACAGGCAGCTGGCACAGCTCTTCCTCCAAGGCACTAATGGAAGAAGGGGAGGAGGTTTCTTCACACCACAGGACCTGGGGATCCACACCAAGCTTGGTCCCAATCATCTCAATGACTTGTTTTTCCCACAGCGAGACAGGCGAGCAGCTGACACAGACATGATAGTGTGTAAGACCATTACTGTCTATTGAGAACTTTCTCTCTGAGCCATCATTTTACATGGAAATATCACTGAATTCACAACATAGTCATGTGTATGGTGAGTGATCAGACAGTGTTGTAGTACTAACAGCATTTCAGCAGTGCAGAGCAGCAGCTTGAAAAATGGCTCTGAAGTGACTGTTGGTTAGGATGTAGTCTTTTTGGGCTGTATTTCAGTAACTATTTGATACTTGTTCCATTGTCTGACCATGGAAACAGAAAAATATGTTTTAAAAAAAACACTTTTATTGGATGTGTTAATGTGAGCACAAAGAGTAGGAGAGAGGTGTTTTGGTTTCACTGAACATGAAACCCACTCAGTCCTTGATGAAGTTTCCACCATATGCCCCACAGCATTGCCATTTCATTTCTGCAGCCACCAGCAGAACATTTGGTGTGCTTTGCTTGTGGAGGCAGCAGGTAGTGAGAAGTCAAAATACAAAGTTTGGGCTAGATAATTATTGGTTACCTAGTTTGAATGTAAGGACTCATTAACATTCTTACTAGCTTGGACTGATGGGTGGACTTTCACCCTATGTGACCTTAAATATTGCCGTTTTGTTTTTTCATATTTGTCTGATCTCCAGGGTGCTTTGCCAACATATATTAGATGTAACACAATGTTAAAAACTTCACTTCATATAATTCTGATTTGAAAAATGTTATGCTGAATTGACAGGAGGCCAGAATTGATTTCCATGACATTTATTCTGCCTCTTGGCTTCTGTGGAGGATTGTCAAGGATGAATGCAAGAAGGACATCATGTCTGACAACTATGTTACTGACGGTGTGTCGTATGTTAAGATGTGTGACTTTCTAAACAAGACTAAGTGATTAGTTGTTGCATTTTGCTTAACAAGCCTTAAGTTGTAGAACAACCTGCAATAAAGACCGCCAAGACTGACACAACCCTTGTGAATGAAAAATGTGATTCATTATACCAGTAATTATGGTAAATGTAACTTTCATGATGTTTGTCATATAAGGTGGATTTTCTGTGTCCTGTAGCGGGCACTATGAGTGTAACTGAATATTGAAGTGTAGATGTGTTTATGCATGGAGACCTATCAATAATGAAATTAAAAAGAAAGACTGGACAATGTACATACATGTTAGAATTTTGTGTTTCCTGGAGAAGCTTCAAACTTGGCTGTTTCCCAGCATAAACAGCCTTCAATGAAAAGTCTTAATTTTAATAACTTACAAAGATTTTAGGTACAACACGGACCAAATAGGAAGTTGTTCTGGGTAATTATCCAGGAGGAGTTCAATAAAGTAAAACTGTATGTGGCACAGTCAATTCAAAATGGCTGACTTCTTGTTGGGTTCAGGATATAGCTCCAAGTTTAGGTGATACCTAGAAGAAAAGGGCTATTTTCAAGTTACAGCTGTTTCTTTTTCATGTCCAAACATTAAGATTTGATGCATTGCCACAGCTACAGCGATCAATCAAAGCTCATAAGTTTCATAACATATTTTCAAGAATTGTAAAGGCTTTTCTGACCACATCTGAAATGAATGGGTTAACCTGCTAGGCAGAGATGGTATAAGCACAGCACTTGTAACTACCTGTTGCCAGAGGGTTGTGTTTGTCTGTGACTCAGGATTGACATTTAATGTGTATCAAGCAACAGAAATTTGGGGCAATGTACATTCGAATTACATGCCATGGCAACAGCAGAATGGCTAAGGAAGTAAGTCACAAATTTTAGAATTTTTCATTACATAGGTCTTTGAATAACACCAACCAAACTGGAAGCTGCTGTGATCAATTTTCTAGGAAACGTTTGTTAAAGTAAAAGGGCTGAAAAGCAAAAACCAAACCAAAATGGTACAGTAAGTTCAAAAGGTATTTTCGTACATCTGCACATGATACATATGCCTAAAAAATTCATACATGTAGGTGAAACATAAAGGTTGTGCTGTAACTGAATGTTTATAGGGGATGCTGTAGAACCATTTTTGCCACGTCCCAGCCACATGCAAAATTCCATGGGTTTTGAGCACCTTCAGAGCCTTAAAAATGCAATTCATTTCGAATAATGATCATTATAATAGTAATAATAACCCCTACACACACACTTCCTATCACTTGGTGCTCAGGCTCAAACTAAGGTACCTTCATTATTACTTTGTGGCCCTGTGGGAACCAAATGTGAAAATGAAATTATAGTTATTTAGTTTTGACTGTGCAATACGACAAAATTTTAATCAGTGAATGGGACTGTCAAGTCTACAGGCAATCAAATATATTCAGAAGTGACTGAATTTGTAAAATGACACGGATTACAACAAACAGTAACAGAGAGATATACCAGTGGAGAGGCAGTCACGTTTGACTTTATTCAGACAAATGTATTGTATTGTTTTATTAAGACAGCATTAAATACTGGTACATTACAGAATTCTGGCTGGGTTACTGAGTAATGTGTCCAAAGTGCATTGTTTTGGTATTGGTAAAGCAATGATCAACAATCTGACATTTTCATAGAATTTCGTAGGACAACGAAAACCTCACATCATACAGTGCTGTGAAAAATATAGAAACCTTCTACGTTGGCATATTTCTCACACTTAAATGTTCCAGATCATCAAACTAATATTTATATTTATTGAATATTAGACAGAGATAACCTAAAGATTTATTAACAACCAATATCACCCCTGTGAAAAGTAATTGCCCCTCTACAATAACTGGTTGGGCCCTTGCCAGGAACAATTGCAGTTAAATGTTTGTTACAGCTTGTGATCAGTCTTTTACATCACCATGGAGGACTTTTGACTCTTCTCTGCAGAATAGTTTTAATTTGGTCACATTAGATGGTTTCTGATCATGAACTGCCTTTTTAAGGTCTTGCCACAGCATCTGAATTGGATTGAAGTCCAGACTTTGACTCGGCCACTCCAGACCTTAATTTTGTTCTTTTTCAGCCACTCAGAGGTGGACTTGCTTGTGTGCTTTGGCTCATTGTCATGCTGCATGAACCCATTAGGGCTTCACTGTTGGTATGATGTTCTTCTTGTGGAATACAGTATTAGCTTTACACCAGATGTAACAGGACCCATGTCTTCCAAAAAGTTCCACCTTTGACTCATCAGTCCACAGGATGTTATCCCAAAAGTCTTGGAGCTCATCTAGTATTTTTTTTGCAAATGCCAGATGAACCTTCTTGTTCTTTTTGGTCAGTAGTGGTTTGTACCTTGCAACTCTCCCATGATGCCATTTTCTCCCAGAGTCTTCCTTATTGTGGAATCATGTAGACGGACCTTAAATGAGGCCAGTGAGGTCTGCAGATCTTCTGATGTTCATCTGGGTTCTTTAATGACCTCCTGGATTAGATATCAACACGCTCATGGAGAAATGTTGGTAGGCCACCACTCCTGGGAAGGTTCACCACTGTTCCATGTTTCTCCATTTGTGGATAATGACTCTCTCTGTGGTTCTCTGGAGTCCCAGAGCCTTAGCAATGGCTTTGTAACCCTCCAGACTGATAAATGTCAATGACTTTGTTTCTCATCTGTTCTTGAATCTCTTTAGAACGTGGCATCATGTGCTGCTTTTTGAGACCCTTTAGCTACTTCACAATACCAGACAGGTTCTATTTAGTGATGTTTAGGTTCAAC
>OMNN01091281.1:0-12668 GCA_900302755.1 Chromis chromis | reverse complement strand
TCTGATGGACCAGTCTGGGTTTGGTGGTTGCCAGGAGAACGGTACTTGCCTGACTGCATTGTGCCAAGTGTAAAGTTTGGTGGAGGGGGGATTATGGTGTGGGCTTGTTTTTCAGGGGTTGGGCTTGGCCCCTTAGTTCCAGTGAAAGGAACTCTTAATGCTTCAGAATACCAAGACATTTTGGACAATTTCATGCTCCCAACTTTGTGGGAACAGTTTGGGGATGGCCCCTTCCTGTTCCAACATGGCTGCCACCAGTGCACAAAGCAGGCCAATAAAGACATGGATGAGCCAGTTTGGTGTGGAGGAACTTGACTGGCCTGTACAGAGTCCTGACCTCAACCCGACAGAACACCTTTGGGATGAATTAGAGCAGAGACTGAGAGCCAGGCCTTCTGGTCCAACATCAGTACCTGACCTCACAAATGCTCTTCTGGAAGAATGGTCAAAACTTTCCATAAACACTCCTAAACTTTGTGGAAAGCCTTCCCAGAAGAGTTGAGGCTGTTATAGCTGCAAAGGATGGACCAACTCCATATTAAACCCTATGAATTAAGAATGGGATGTCATTAAAGTTCATGTGCGTGTAAAGGCAGAGGGGCCAATACTTTTGGCAATATAGTGCAGCAGGTAAACAAGCTGCTGTAACCAGCATTGATATTGGACGTCATCACCGTGTCCTCCCAGCAGACAGCAGCTCTGTGGGGTTTTCTGTATCTGGAGGCAGCATGTGAAGAGACTCTGCTTGGTAACCCGTCGTCATGGAAAAGACATCTGCAGTGTGATTGGTGGAGAGCTGCAGCTGGTGGTGTGTGTTGCTGTTTTTAATCTTCCATCCAAAAGATGATGTGTTACATAAGAGCCCTCTGTTCAGTTCAGGCTCATTGTGTAGGTGTTTTATTAGTGCATTGAACAGGACAAGATAAACTACAGCATCATCATCAGTAAAATGAAAACTTCACTTTATTCATTGGGAACCTCATTAAATATTCATTGCAAAAATGTTGCATTATAGAGCACTTTATTACATCAGATGTTCCTGTTACTTTGACCATCTGCTAGTTCCACCAGTCATCATTTTTTACTTCTGTCAACTCTAGTGTTAGAGATGTACATTAAGACCAGGGATCATTCCGATGTCCTGTTACAATTTATCTAAGTTATTTGAAATATTTATTTCAAACAATTCTGATGGTGTTCAGTTGTCTTTGTAAAAAACAATAGAAGTGCTCTTTGTTGTTTTCATAGAGGTGCAGGACTTAACAATACTGTGAAAAATGAACCCACAGTGAGTAAGAATGTGACAGGACCCAGGAAACACTTGGAGTTCAGAGGGTTAACTGTGTCTGTCGGCTGTGTGCTGCTGAGCAGGTAGTGTACAGCTTTTTCTATGAAAACAGCTGCCTGCTGCTAAAAATGAAGCAATAGGACTGCTGAACGTAAACCAAAACATTACAGTTGTAGCTATAAAGCTAAACAATGAGCTGAAAATCAAACCAAAGCCAAGTGGAGTTTAGCTGATCATTCTTTGTAGATTCATCAGACTCTTTTTTGTGTCAAGGGTGCTTTAAATCAACTTGTAATCAGTGTCACTGTCCGACTGAGTAAAATGCTTACACACTTAACAGCTATGTTTTAAGAATGAGGACCCTCCTCTTAAACTTGTAACTTGGAAATGTATGTGATTTGTCTTTTGGCTGGTCTCTCCCAACAATCCTGTTGTTTAGTACATCTCTTTTACTTTCTGTCCTTCCTCTTCCTCCCATCTGCAGTGTCCTCCATGGTTGACCAGGGGAGCCTTTTATACAATTACAGTCAGTGGAGGGCCATAATTTCATTCTCTCTCTCTGTTGGTGGGATGAGAATAAAGGGGTACTGCACCTGGAGAATACATAATGGATCAGAGAGCATAGGATAAAAATAGCCTAGGACAATGAGGGAGGGGGGAGGACACATGACTCCATCCTCCTCCAGCAGTGAGGCCTGTGGTTTGCATTTGAACCTCATGTTGCTCTAGGAGAAGAGCGGATGGAGGTGTTTTTTTTCCCTGGAACACATCACTTTGAACCCAAATGGCTTCCCTGATAAGACACCACAGCACACTGGATTGAATTCAGATGTGTGGAGCAGTTGGCGGCTTTTCTTCTATTCTTCTATTCCACCCTGATGAATAAGTAGTTTCAGTGTTTCATAATGAGCAGATGGGCTGAAGTGTTCCTCGAAAGCTGAGATCTTGTCACACAAGTGTAACAGCTGGTTGACAGTAAAGACAGGAAAAGGACAAATGAGACAAAAACACAGGAATGAATATGTTCATCTGTTGGCCTCTGCCTTGTTACATACTCAGGTTAAAGTGAGGGAAGACCTGGGTTCAATGTATTGTGTGTGTTCTTACGTCTTACATTCTTCTTACATTCTTACGCCATATTGTCCTTTACTCTCATCTAGAGTCACGTTGTGATTTCTGGCTGCCATTCCGCAAAATACCCACATTCATGGAGCTCTGACACTAACACCTTACTGAGGCTTTTATTTGTCCTGCTTTTTTTTGTTTTTATAACCAAAGATCAATGGTGAATCCAGATCACCGTAGTAGCTCCACCAAAGATTGTTTGTGAGTGGAAGGACATCCTGTTTCTGCAACTGAACAGAGTGGAGATCTGATCCCAGCACCTTCTCTACAGCCCAGTCCTAATGCAACTCGGGCAGCTGTGGCTCAGGTGGTAGAGCGGGTTGTCCACTGATAGCAAGGTTAGCGGTTCAATCCCCGGCCCCCCCCACATGCCGAAGTGTCCTTGGGCAAGACACTGAACCCGAAGTTGCTCCCAATAGCAGCTCTGTCGCCATTGGTGTGTGAATGGGTGAATGCGAAACACATTGTAAAGCGCCTTGGGTACCGCTAAGGTACAAAAAAAGGCGCTATATAAGTGCAGACCATTTACCATAACTCTTTATACTGCAAATAAGTATTTGGAGCTCAGTAGGCTCAGAGAAGGGAATCAGAAAGGACTTTCATTATAAAGGAGTGAGAACTATCTCAATGACACCCCCTGCCTCATCCATTAACTGGCCACATGAAATGGGTAGTCAAAAAAGGCAATGCACACAGTTCTGCATTCCCATATCATCTGCCAAATTGTTTAGTGTCTTACTAGATGGTTGTACAATTACAAGATTTTGAGCCTCTGACTTAGGGTCTTAGAGTTAATCGTTAAATCCAACTTTGAGGGTCTTTTGTAATGAAGTCTGTTAGCTACTTGAATTAATTGATTCAGGTTGGGGTAATGTGGGAGACTGGTTTTGTACATTTGTTAATTATTAAAATTGTATTTCTGTATTTTGACTGCCATTTGATTCCTCCCTGAGCCTGGTTCAGCCTGAGGTGTTTCGTCCCACTGCTGCTGAGTGCTTCCTCAAAGAACATCGAAAGGAAACTTTGGATTTGTTGGGTTAGTTTGTAAAAATGTTGTAAAAACATGTTGTGAATTGGCACTGTCTGAAAAAATGACTTAGTGGACCCCAGTTTTAAAGTAGTGGGGTAAAGGCAGTGCAGCATGCCCCCAATAAAGATGTTTAAGGTTAGATAAATAGAGGTGAGGGTTACGGTTCGGGTGTGATAAACGTCAGACTGCTACAGTTGGTATCTAGGTCAATAACACAGTGAATCTCTTTGTTGTCAATTAGGAACTCCCTGCCAACATCAGTTAGGCATCATTAAAGTTTATATTGAAAAATTTAGTAGCTGCTCCACAAAATTCTCACGTAACAGCAGCTGATCACAGAACTGAACTGAGTGTTTGTCTTTAGTTATTTATACCTTTACAAATGATGACAGTTAAATTCAATGAGATTGGACAGGACATTCCAAAGGATTCAGCTTTGATGAACTGATTTGATCAAATGCTATGAACACCAGCAGTCCAAACTGACCACATGTTATCTCTGTAGCATCACAGAGACATAAAGTTGCAGATGTTGCACATGTCTGTGAAGGTTCTCAGTCATCCAGGTCATGGTTATCCTCGTAGTTTTAATCGTAGCATCTGGACTTGGTTGAGTTTGTCGAAGACGTTCCACCTCTCATCCAAGAGGCTTCATCAGTTCTAAACTGACTGGTTGGGAGTTCCAGGTTTTAGACTCTTCAGGATCCATTAACACTATTGAAGCTCCAGTCTGCTGGGTGAGTGTTGCCCCTCCCTCATTATGCAAGTCGTTAGGTCATTCCCTCTCACAATGGGATTCGTTAGGGGCCTTTGTGGCCAGGTGTGAACGGTGCCAATGAGGGTTGTTAGGTCCTTCCCTTTCACAATGGGATTTGTTATTTCCTTTTGTGGCCAGGTGTGAAAGGTTTCTGTTCTTCCTGGGTAAAGAATGTAGTACTACATTGTACACAGGTGAGAGGTGCAATGCAGTATTACATTCTTTACCCAGGAAGAACAGAAACCTTTCACACTTGGCCACAAAGGTCCCTAATGAATCCCATTGTGAAGGGTAGGACCTAATGACCCTTATTGGCGCCTTTCACACCTGGCCACAAAGGGCCCTAACGAACCCCATTGTGAAGGGTAGGACCTAATGACCCTCATTGGTGCCGTTCACACCTGGCCACAAAAGGCCCTAACGAAACCCATTGTGAGAGGGAATGACTCGCATAATGAGGGAAGGGCAACACTCACCCAGCAGACTGGAGTTTCAATAGTATGAAAATCTGGAACTCCCAACCAGTCAGTTTAGAACTGATGAAGCCTCTTGGATGAAGGTGGAACGTCTTGGAGCTACTCAACCAAGTCCAGATGCTACGATTGAAACTACGAGGATAACCACGACCTGGATGACTGAGAACCTTCACAAAACAATTTTAGGCAAACCAGAGATGGTCAAGCAGAAATCGTTCTAAACATGTGATGATGTGAGATGGAATGACCCTCCGGCAGCGCTGGTCTCTGCTAGGTTGAACTATCACCTACTTACCTCATGTGTATGAATCATCAGAGTCTTGCACAATTGCACAGAAGTTTTGGTTCACTTTTAACATGCTCTTCTACATACAGTACATCTAATCTAGCAGTTAAACACTCATTTTCCTTTCTGTAACCTGTTGCCCTTGTTTAAATGCATGTGTTTTCATGTCACATCTATTTTATTCAGAACACATCTGGCCAATAAAGCAGATTCTCACTCTGTGGCCTTAAGAGCACAGTTAACTGGGCCACATGAATAAATAAAGGTTAAACATGAATTAAGCCTGCTGTTAACATACCCAGAGAGCACAGGACGCCATCAGGAGTGGCGGTGCCTCCCTCAAAGAGCAAAGCCTGGACCTGACGCAGGCGACAGCAACTGAAAAACAATAAAAATACACATAATTATACTGACATTGCTTCGTTGTAATTAATATTAAACTAATTCTTAAGTTTAGAAACAACAAATTGACCAAAAAAATCTCAACACAAGGCCTGTGAGTAAGTTTGTAGGTATATTTATTTAAATTTAAGCTTGTTTGTTTGAAAAAATCAAGCATTGATGAGAAAATATGATGGTTTATGAGCTTTTTTTCCCACAATAAATACACACAATTTTACTGTTACACCATTGTTTCAGGGGTTGAGTATGAACTAGCTTGATTGTGTTATTATTTAGTCATAATTATAGCTGGGTTTGCAAGTTTAAATTGCTATTTTAAGGGATTAAAATAGCATTTAACTGACACAATTCTGCATGAACGTTACCTGTAGTGCTAAAAATCAGTTGGGTGTGGGGGATTTCTAGGAATGGATGCTATTGTACAGCTAAATTATTAGTATTTACTTAGCCTAATCTGTTAATTTAACACTTGTAATATAAGCTAAAGCTAGCTAAACACCTCGTAAATGTTAGCATTCTTGCTCAGTAACGTTATTTATAACTGATAACGGTTGATGCTAACGTTAGCCACGTTAGCTCGCCCGCTCCGGTGGGGGGTTTTCCGTCAACACAGCTCGATAAAAACATTACCTGACGGCGGGGTTTATTCCGGAGAATTTCCCGTTAACTCTCCTCAAACCGGCCATTGTAACGGTTGTCTCGGTTAACGTAAAAACGGAACAGCGCGGCGTATTTTTATTTTTCCTTTTCGGACCACGTAACTACATTTTCTTCTCCATCACCCTGGAGAATGTCTACACAAGATAGCATAGCAACGGGGCGAACCATTCGGTAAATAGGGGTATCCGGAACTAACTATTAATTTTTGTGGGTATTCCTGACGGTATAAAACATTCATTGTTATTATATCTTAGACTACGATCAATCTTATAATATTGTATTTTGTATCAGGCAATTTAATGTATTATAAAAGATGAAAAAGTCCGGATTCAACAGACGCTCCCCCCCATTTTACCCAGTAGTACGGTCTTGTTTTGGGCCGTTTGACAGCAGAAGGCAGCCGCGCGCAGCTGTAGCTGATGGTGCAATCCCTCAGTAATCACAGCACAGGGGGATTCCTGCATCTGTAGTAACTATACGTCTATAATAGTATTATAATATTTATTTATATGTTAAATTAAAGTGTAAATAAATGAATTTTGATATTTAAATCTGTCTTTGTAACGTTATTTTCAGTTATTTCCAGTGGTGTTTACGAAGACATTGGCCCACATTTTATCCTGCTACTAACATACTCCTGTGTTTTGAGGGGAATTCCTGCAGTGTGGCTGATTCAGCAGCAATGCAAAAACAAGAAACAATCACAGGATGTCTTGCAGACTGGCTCAACAGTGCAGATGGCAGTTAATTTAGTAGATAGATTAATGTAGGAAAAGGAAGCTGAATCAGGCCAACTGATACTGCCAACTTCCATCATGGTTGAGATTAAGCTGTTCACTCACAACATGACTTTTAAAATGCACTCATACTGTTTGGACAGCACTGTTACTGGGGGTTATTATGTTGCTTTTATTTTTTTGTACAGTTGTGCCTGGACTTCGGCTTGTAGTAGTTATTATGTTAGAGTAAAATCACCAGTGAGAGTTTGTATGTGTGAAAAAGAAAGAGTATTGTACAGTTTGGTACCAGGACCTGAGCCAAGAGGGGATCATGACCACCACAGACTGAAGCTTGGCCACTCCACACAACCAATATTCAATTCAATTTTATTTATATAGCGCATATTTACAACATATCTCATCACATAGCGCTTAACATCGTAAGGAAGAACAGAAAACCCAACAATCCAAAGTTGCATATGACAAGTTGCATATGAAAGCCAGATACTTGCAGACTTGTTTAAAGGTGATAAATCATTTTGTGACCAAACGTGGGTTAGCCCACTTGTGCATACTGCCATCCATTTGTTTTTTTGAACATTACAGTAGTCCAGCATTTTTAAATGTGCTTTTTTTGGCGCCCTTGCTGCCAGATTTTGACAGTTTGTGAACTGACTAATTGCATTAGAGTCTTGATTCGTGCACAAACACATTAGTAGTGATCATTATAAAAGAATGCTCATAAGGGGAAAAACAGTTCTTTAGTATTTTAAAGCACAAGGTGCAGCATGAGGAAGATGCATGGATCTGCCCGGCTTGTTGTGGAATGCACTTCCTGGACAACAAAAGCTGCGGGTGCCACATGAAATGTAATCAGGAAGTAACGTTGTTTGTTTTTATAATGTGAGTTTCAGAGCCTGAGAATCCAGTTTCAGGTGTTATCTTTAGCTGACAAGGAGCTCAGAGGCGACTTCACCTGCAGGAAAAATGTCTCACAGTGAGTAGTTCTGTTCTGTACATGAGAATCAGTGTTTTCCTGTGTTGCTAATGAATAATGTTAACCATTAAGTCTCTTCGCTGTGTTGTTGTGCAGACAGTATAGCTAACACCAGGCAGATGATGGTGGTGATATCCACGGTGGAGGAATGGTCGTCTCTGAAGTCTCTGCTGCAGCACAGCTCAGGGGATAAATGTCACTTCAGCTCTGTGGGATCGAACCAGATCTGTGACGTGACCGTGGAGCATCAGTCCATCAGTTTGCATTATGCAGATTTAAAAGCAGACATGACCGAGGAGGGCATCAGCCAGGTCATAGAGGGCTGCTTCAACTCCTGCAGGGAGGGAATCAGCATGTTCCTGCTGCTGATCCAAGGTGGATGCTACTCCAAGAAGGAGAGGAGACTGGTGGAGATCCTGCAGGCCCACTTTGGAGCCGAGGCTTTAAAGTACCTGGTGGTTCTGTCTGTGGAGGATGGGAAGGTTGTCGACACGCTGGACGACGCCCTGATGGATTTAATAAACGTGTGCGACGGCAGATACTGTCGCTTCACGTCATCTGAAGGCCTGTTTGCTCTGCTGGAGATGGTGGACTTAACGCTGGCTGAGAGCGGAGTGAGCGGTTACACTGAAATGATGCTGACAGCAGCTAAGAAGAGGAGCACAGAGGACTCGGCCCTGAACATGCTGAAGCAGAAGGTGCAGGAGGCCGAGCAGAAGGAAGAGGCCTTCGGGCTGCTGCTTCAACAGCAGGAGGAGAGAAGAGCCAGAGAGCTGCAGGAGCTGAAGGCCAAGCATGCCGAGGAGAGGAAGAAGGAATCAGCTGAGAAAAAGCACTATGAGAGCAAAAGAGAGAGTCTGGAGGAGGCTCTGATCAGCCATAGATCCATGCTGCAGCTGCAGATCAGTGCACCGGATGGTAGGAGTGAGAGCATAACTTTACTGTACTGCAAATATTTGGATAAAAGTTACTAAAATGGGAAAATGCAATATTCTAGATCAGTATTTATATCATTTGGGAAACTTTTTCAGAAATGTTTTAACAAAATAAAAGTTTTTATTGAAGTGCATTTTCAGACATCCTGGTGGTACAGGTGATTTGTCAGAAATCAACTTATGAAATCAGAATTTGTCAAGATAAACAAAAATACAGACCTGTTACTTTGCTGTACTACAAACATTTGCATAGCAAAGCAGTTATAAAGACGGGAAAATATGGTATTCTAAATCAATGTTTATCTCATTTGGGACACTTAAGAAAGAATCTTTTTTAGAAAAATGTTAACAAAATAAAAGTTATTTTTGTTGAAGTGCATTTTCAAACGTCTATTTTTAGTTGCCTCTGGAGTTTTGAACCAGAACTGGACACACAGAAGTTACCAGAATAGGAAAATGTGATATTCTCACTGTTTATCTCATTTGGGACACTTAAGTAAAATCAGTTTTTTAGAAAAACTGCACTTCTTTATATATTTTATTAACTAAATATATGTTAGTTTTGTTGAGGTGCATTTTCAGACAAGTGATGTATCAGTTGCTTGCTTTGAATCAAAATTTGCCATAATAAAGGTAATATTTGCATAAATGCACATAGAAATGACTAAAACAGCAAAATGTGATCTTCTAGATGAAAGTTTATCTCATTTGGGACACTCAAGAAAAGTAGATTTTCCAGTTGCATCTGAAGTTTTAAATCAGAATTTGTCAAGATAAAGACAAATACAGGCCCCAAAACTTTACTGTGCACCAAATATTTGCATAAACACACACAGAATTGACTAAAAAAGAAAAATGCAATATTCTAGATCAATGTTTATCTCATAAAATGTGAAAAAAATTGCTACAATTTTTAACAATATAAAAGTTTAAAGGTGCATTTTCAGACATTCTGATGCTTCCACTAGGGGGTGACACAGTTATACACATTTATATTTGTTGTCATCTATAGTATCTAATATTCAGTTTTACTCATGTAACAAAAAGAAAACATGAGAGGACTGACAGATAAGTTTCTATAAGTCAGAGTTTGTTCTTATTTCCAACCGTTTACTTTCTCTAATCTCCTTAAAGATGCTCTCTAACATCTTTTTCTTTTCTGGCTTTTAGATGATGAGACTAAGAAGCTGTCTGTCATCCTGCTGGGTCTCTCTGGCAGCGGAAAGTCTTCAGCTGTGAACCTGATTCTGGACCGAGCAGCTAACCAGTACTCGGTTAACGGACCCGACCATGAATCAGCTCCATCTACTTCCTCCTGTGAGAGGAAGGAGGTGTTTGCAGCGGGCAGGCGTCTGGTCCTGGTGGACACTCCGGAGCTGTGGGACGAGGATGGGGTGGAGGACGTGGAGCTGGTGAAGGACTGCCTGGCTCTGGCTCTACCTGGACCCCATGTCTTCCTGCTGGTGCTGCAGGTGGGACGCTTCACCCAGGGGGAGAGCCACATGCTGGGACACCTGCAGAGGATCTTTGGGCGGGAGTTTGCAGAACACGCCATCGTCCTCTTCGTCCACTTTGAGAGCAAAACGAGGGAGAAGATCGACGACCACGTGTCTGGAGCTCATCCCACCCTGCAGGAGCTCATCAGGAAGTGTGGCAGCCGATACTACAAGCTGAACGTCACCAAGTCCCAGAATGCTTTGAGCTTCCCTCAGGTGAAGGATCTTCTGTCAGGGATCAGCAAACTGGCTGCTTCACATGGAGGACGGTCGTACGCAGTGAGGAGGTGTTCTGTTCAGGAGCTGCAGGAGAGGAATAAAGTGATTGAAGAGAGGAAGGAGGGAGCTCAGGAAGGGAACTTTTTATTAAGAGATGAATAATTTACAGACAGGAGAACACTGTGTAGAATTATTAGGGTTAATTCCATCTCAAATCAGCAAATTTCTGATTTACCTGAAACTTTTATAGCACCAAGCTATAGATATTTATGAAGTTATATGTGAAAATTTAGCTTGATAAATGTCACTTTCAACTCGTTTTTGCACATTGAAATTTGAGGCTAAGTTTCAAAGACAATATCTCAGAAACCTTTCAAAATAAAAGCCCGCAATTTTCTCTGTTATTTCTCATCATGTCATTGATTTATAATCTGCAATATAGGACCAATAGATCAAACAATTTCAGATTATGGGGGAGTTGAAATATGAAAAAAGCAAAAAATTATACCTGCATGAAAAGTCCCATCTTTGGGAGCGCACATTAATAAAAAAAATTTATAACGCATGGGTCCAAGGGTGTTACTTTCTAAACCATATGTAGCTGCATGCCACAATAATATGAAACTAAACATATAGAGTACTTTTTCCACATTGTAGAGAAATAACAGTGACAATGTCAGACTTTTATCTTAAATAGTTCCTGAGAAATTGTCATCCAAACGTACAAAGTGCAAAAAATGTTGCTAAAAATTGGCAAATTTTGTTATTTCTCATCATGCAATTGAGTCAACATCTGTAATATTAACTTAAAAAGTATATTATTCATGTTTTGTTTTGTATTATTGTGACATGCAGCTACATGTGGTTCAAAAAATATCACTAGTTGACTTCTGGATTATCAGTTTTTTTGTTAATATGTGTTCAAAGATGGGACTTTTTAATGACTTTTTAGTTTTATACACCTGTGGCCATGGAAGTGATTGGAACACCTGAATTCAATTATTTGGAGGAGTGTCCCAATACTTTTGGTAATATAGTGTGACAATTTAAAATTTCACAGATATAATTTTAAACAGTTTATAATAAAAAGGTTCCAAGCAAATCAGAAGGAATGATGATTTGAAATGTAATAGTTCACATGTAAAAACTGTAAAATGTGGTACAATTTGATTATTATTACTTCTCTGAAGCCTCTAATGTTCACTTTTGTTGAGAAATGTTGTGTGGAATGAGTCTGCTATTGCATCAGACTGTGTAAATGTTTTGTTATTATAGGTGCTACTGTCCTTCATGCTTTTGATGCTGGATTGCTTTTAGAAAATTGCTTCTCTAAATGAATAAAACCTCTTATAATTTAAAGGACATCAACTCTCAATGTCTTTCAAATGAAGCAAAAATTCATTTACATACACACATTCTATTTTGCAGAAAACTGAGCAACCAAAAATTGGCATATGTGGGATTTTCCAAACTAAACAAACACACCAGTAATTATTTATGTCTGTATTTATCTGCACAGAGCAGCAGAGGGAGGAACAGAAAAAGCACAGCTGCACACTTTATTTACTTTTGGACTTCACCGTCGGTATGAAGACGGACAAGTTTACCAGATTTGTATGTTGATAAATCTGGATTTCCCAACAGTTGCAACCGTCAGAGTCATTCCTCAAATGTACTTAGTGCCAAAAAACTGATGGAAAATCATGTTCAGGTGACTCTTAGATTATTTCTGTTCAATGCACGACTTAGTTTGCGATCATTTCTTGTAATTTAACCTTTAAGTGATGGTTTTTGTTGCTTGGATTTAGTCTGACTTGTATTTTTTCACATTTTAACAGTGGTTTATACAGTTAAAGGAACTTTTTATGTTGTTGTTTTTGTACTTCATGTGGAACTTATTGTACAAAGTACCAGTGGTGCACAAAACACATCTTGTACTTTGGTAGAATCAACATTACTACAGTTTAGAAGTACTCTGTTACAAGTATTTTCATGCATTCAAGTATTAGCATCAAGCTATACTTACCAGAAGTAAAAGTACTGATTATGCAGACTGGCTCATTTCAGAATAAAGTTCATGATTGGATTATATTATATATATATTCATTTTTAATTTAAACACAAGACACTTGTGCTCAAACAGAGAGGATTCGTACTCAGTGAAGGACCTAGGATCCCTAATCTGTCTCTATTCCTACCAGTGAGCAGTGATTCCTAACACGTCTCTGGGGGTCATCAGGTGGAAACCTCCCTTCAACAGTGTTTCACCTACTTAGTC